>JARFXV010002302.1:0-150503 GCA_031761425.1 Cosmopolites sordidus | reverse complement strand
ACAAGATCCAAAGGAGCTGCAAAGATACAGACAAGAGCTGCAAAGAGCTGGCGAACCATTTGGCTTAAAAATAAATCTAAAAAAGAGTTAAAAATAAATCTAAAAGAGAGGTTATGTTCAATAAATTCGCTGAGGACAGTAGAATTTCAGTTTTAGGAAGGGATTTGGAAATTGTGGATCACTTTGAAAGGTGAAACGGCGTGTTAAATGTGGCTGGCAGGCATCTAGCAGGCTCAACATAGTGTTTTAGAGCAGACTTCCACTTTGCCTGAAAAAAAAGTCTTCAATCAATGCGTCCTACCCGTTATGACATATGGAAGTGAAACATGGACATTCACATCGCAATCAATTCAAAAACTTCGGGTAGCTCAGAGAGCAATGGAAATATGTATGTTTGGCATTACAAGACGAGATAGAAAGTCCTGTGCATGTATCAGGGAACAAACGAAAGTGTGTGACATCAATAAAATAATAACGCAATTGAAATGGAGATGGGCAGGCCATATAGCGAGACAATGGGACGACAGATGGACCAAGACAACTCTGGAGTGGATACCGCTTGATCGCAAACGTCCACGAAGAAGACCAAAGGCACGATTGACTGATGACATCGTTAAATATATGGGACCCGAGTGGTAGAGAAAATCCCAGGACTGTGAAAGTTGGAAGCATGCCGAAGAGGCCTTCATCCGGATCGACACGGGCTGATATATATATATATATATATATATATATATATATATATATATATATATATATATATATATATATTATATATTAAGAGGTTTCGAATGTTGGTAACGAATAAAAGAAACGTTTCATAACATACCTGAAAGTTATGTATGGCAGTGCGAAGCTGGATAGTATACAATTATACGTGGAATACAACATCTGTCAAATGACCGCCACGACTTCTCTGGCAGCTCACAATTCTTTTGTTGAAATTCTCGATTACTGCTGAACACATTTGCGGAGTTATGTCACGAATTATTCGCATAATTTCTTCTTTCAACTGTTGAACGGTTTGCGGATTATTTTCGTAAGCTTTGCTCTTCACATAGCCCCACAAAAAATAGTCTAGCGGCGTCAAGTCGCATGACCTTGGTGGCCAATTTACGTCCCCATTCCGGAAGATCAGCCTCCCTCCAAACTGTGTACGCAATAAAGTCAACGTTTCACGTGCTGTCGCACCATCTTGTTGGAACCACATATTCTACAGAATCCATGTCCATTATTTGATCCCATAAAAAAACATCAATCATCGTTCGGTATCGTTCTCCGTTTACTGCAACAGCTCGTTCATCTTCATCTTCAAAAAAATACGGTCCAATGATAGATCACCCCAAAAACCGCACCAAACTGTGACACGTTGAGCATGCATCGGGATTTCGTGGATTTCTCTAGGATTTTCATTGCCCCAGATGCGACAATTTTGTTTATTACGTAACCGTTTAAGTGGAAATGAGCCTCGTCACTGAAAATGATTTTATCGCAAAAATTATTGTCATTTGCCTTCATCTGTAGGATCCAATTGGCAAATGCACGGCGTTGCCCATGGTCGGCTGGCTTTAGCTCCTGTGTTAGCTGAATTTTGTAAGGATGTAGACTTAAGTCTTTTTTCAAAATTCGCCACGTTGAAGTTCTGCTGATACCCAAATGTTGCGCGCGCCTTTTAACAGAGATTGTGAATTTTCAGTAACACTTTTACGAACCGCCTGAATATTTTCAACCGAATGAGCAGGACGTTCCCGGACTTTTGTTTCGATATCTTTCACAGATCCGGTAGTTTCAAATCTACGCACTATTTTGCGAATGGTTACTTCTGACGGACGATTGCATACACCAAAGTATTCACAAATTCGCCGAAATGTGGCTCTCACAGAACACCCATTTTGAAAATATGTTTTAACAATGTAAACACGTTGTTCTACTGTGTAGCGCTCCATTGCTGAAATTGTACTGAATTCCACAATGAAACCGAATAACATAAACAAAGTTTGAGATAAGAAGACTAGCAAAATAAAACATTCGAAACCTGACATTGACAGATGTTGTATTCCACGTATAATTGTACACTGTCCAGCTTCGCACTGCCATAAATAACTTTCAGGTATGTTATGAAACGTTTCTTTTATTCGTTTCCAACATTCGAAACCTCTTAATGGAATGAATACCCATATATATATATATATATATATATATATATATATATATATATATATATATATATATATATATATATATATATATATACATATATATATATTAAGGTGCGTATAGACCCGGTTGGATCACGCAAAGCATTCTGACTCATTTTCGAGTGTGCTTTCTGATCCTCCACACCTCTCTCATCCTTTCTCCGTAGATTTTCTTTCTCTCCTCCTTCCACTTTGTTCCCGATCTCCTCGAAACTTCGCTCTCTGATGCAACGTTCCACATATGTATTTTGTTTCTGTTCGTTCTTCTATCCTCAATCTTTGTCGGACCCATTTGTGCCTTTCCCAGATCAGCTCTGACTTGTGTGATCCATGGTACTATTGACTTGACTCCTTGTATGTATGTAAGAATTCTGTTGGTTAGTTTTGTCGGTGGCAATCTATTGATATGTCCATATAATTTCAACCTTCTATTTCTTATGTCCACCGCTACCGTTGGACATTCTCTCTGTGGTCTTTCGAGAATGTAGTCTGTATCCTTCCTCAGCCAGTTTTGGGCCGAGAATTTTCCTCATAATTTTGCGTTCTTCTTTTAGTATATTTTCTATGCCACTTTTTGTATGAAGTGTAAATGTCTCGCTTGCGTATAGTACTTCTGATTTGATTACTGTGTTATATTGTCTTATTTTTGCGTGTGTCGATAGGCATTTCTTATTGTAGATATTGTGTATCTTGCCGTATGCCCTCTTCATCTTCTGTAATCGAGTCTTCTGTGCTATTTTCTCTCCTCCTGTGGGTTCGAGAATCTCGCCCAGGTATTTGAGTGACCCTATTTATTTTGCCGTATTTGATGTTCAAATTTTGGACATCTAATTTTGAGCAGAAGAATTCGGTTTTTTGAAAGGAGATTTGTAGGCCAACTTTCTCTGCACATTCGTTGAGGACTTCGAGCTGTTTGGTTGCCGTTTTTTCATTGTCTGCCAGTATGGCTAGGTTGTCTGCGAAGGCCAGACATGATATTACTATGATGTTTTTGGATCGTCCGAGTCGTATTGGTTTCCAGTGTCCTTGATTTTTCAGTTCCTTTTCCCATTCTCTTATGACTTTGTCCAGGACCAGGTTGAAGAGGAGTGGGGATAACCCATCTCCTTGGCGTGCTCCGGTTTTAATCAGGAAGAGTTCGGAAATTTTTCCCATAAATTTTACTTTAGAGGTTGTGTCAGTCAGTGTCTGCTTTATCAGTCGTAGTGTTTTGGAGTCGAATCCTTGTTCTTCTAGGATGTTGAACAAATGTTTTCGGTCGATGCAGTCGTATGCTTTCTTGAAGTCCACGAACGTGCAAATGATTGGGACGTTCCTGATAGCTTTGTATTTCAGTATAGTTTTTAGGTTAAATATTTGTTCAGTGCATGAGCGACCAGAGCGAAATCCTGTCTGGTACTCCCCAATTTTGTGTTCTAATTGTTCTTGTGTTCTCTGGAGAAGGCATGCTGAAACGATTTTGTAAGTGACTTGTAGTAAGGAAATTCCTCTATAGTTGTTCACATCTGTTCTGTGGTGGTGGATAAGAGCACATTTTCATTCATCTGGTAATTTTTCTGTTTGCCAAATGTTCGTCATAATTTGCGTAAGTTCCTGCAGTGAATTTGGTCCGAGGTTTTTCAATAGTTCCGCGGTGATACCATCTTCACCGGATAACATGTTATTCTTTAGTTTGCGTATGTGCCTGTGGATTTCTTCCTGTGTCGGTGGTGGTGATTTTGAGTGGGTATGGGGAATCTTGTGTCGCGTTCAAGGCAATTGAAGAGATCAGAGAAATAGTGTGCCAGCTCCTGACAATTTTCCTGATTGGTTAGCGCTAATCTCCCATTCCGCTTTCTAAAGCAAAGATTTTGTGGTGTGTATCCACGGATTTCTCTTGCAAAAGTCCTATAAAAGTCTCTCGTGTTATAATTGCGGAAACTCTTCTCTATAGAGTCTAGTTGTTCCTTCATGTACTTCCTCTTAGTTTGCCTGATAACCTTTGCAGTTTGTTTTCTAGTCACATCAAAAAGCTGTTGACTTTCTGGAGATTTTTTAGTGTTGTTCTCCTGGAATGCTCGCTTACGTTGCTGCAATGCACTTTCGCATTCCTAGTCCCACCAAGGGTGTTTTGTGTTCTTTTTCAATTGGATCAGTTTCTGTGCTTTTTGTGTGTTTTTTTGTGCATTTTTTCCATGTATCTGCCTGTTCCTTTTCCCATTCCTCTGTTATGTTGGATTCCTTGATCTTTTTTGTGTCGAATTTTTGTTATCTGAGTCAATGTTCGCGCCCCTGCGGAATTGGACATCTTGGATCTCTCTTTGTTGTGGGTATGAGATCGCAACGTGGTCTATCTGGAATTCTCCAATCTGTTGAATAGGCGATCTCCATGTCTTCTGTTTTCGTGGAAATTTTCTTAGGGATGTTGACAGGATCCTAAGGTTCTGTTGGCATAGTTCGATGAGTCTTGTGCAGTTCTTATTGGTAAATTTGTGACTGGGGAATTTGCCTACTGTTTTCTGATGGTTTTTTTCTATACCGATTTGTGCGTTAAAATCGTCCAGTAAAATTTTGACATCATCCTTTGGAACCTTTGCCATTACCTTCTCTAGTGTTGCCTAGAATTTCTCTGTAGACTTGGGGTTTTTCTTGTTGTCTCGGTTTGTGGAGGCATGTACATTGATCATGGTGTATTTTTTGATTGACGCACTGTATGCGCATTGTCATTAGTCTATTGTTTATGGGCGTGATTTCTTTAATAGAGTTAACTATCCCTTTATGTCCCACAAATGGACATGGACATCCCTTTGTGTCTGGCCCCTGGCTTTTGAATATGCGATAGTTCTCATAGTCTACCATGTCCTCATCCGTGATGCGTGTTTCTTGTAGGGCAAGCACAAGTATCTTTTGCCTGTCAAGTTCTAAAGTTTTCCTGGTTGGATCAGCGTGTTGATGTTGAAGGTGCCAATATATGTAGGTGTTTTATGTGGAAATTTGCCGGAAAGCTCCGACTTTTTTTGAGATCGTGAAAGTCCAGGTTCCCCAGAATCCGAACGCCCGGTTGCCGTCTGTCGACGGGTGGATTGGTTATCACCTGGAGTATCACTGTTATTACTTGCACGAGTCATGGTTGCTTATAAGCTTATGGGTCCAGTGTTTCCACTGGGAGTTTAGAACCAGGGATTGTTAGTTCCTGGAGCGTTGTGTACGGCCACACTCTTTGGGTGAACCGACGCCAACCAGGTTGTCGGTGGTTGCCACTGCAGACGAGACCTGAGTTTTTTTCGGCCAGATATATATATATATATATATATATATATATATATATATATATATATATATATATATATATATATATATATATATATGTATGTATATATATATATATATATATATATATATATATATATATATATATATATATATATATATGTATGTATATATATATATATATATATATATATATGTATATATATATATATATATATATATATATATATATATATATATATATATATATATATCCAGTATACCTCGCCTAAGGTACTGGACGGGTCACGGGTGGTGGATAGTGAAAGTTCCATTAGATATTAATGGACAGCTGCGAATATCTCAAAATAAGCAGCCCCGAACCAAGGCAAAAAAAAAAAAAAAAAAAAAAAAAAAAAAAAAAAAAAAAAAAAAAAAAAAAAACTAAATCCACTTAGCGTCTGACTTGTATCAAGCGGCTGAGTGGTCAGCGTCTGTTCACCAGTGGTGCGGCTGATATTTAAATTCTGGAACTAACCCCTCCAGTCTTAACCTCTGAACCGTCATGGTTCAAACCTTTAATTCAAAGTACAAGATGAAGCGTTCTAGTAATTACAAAATTACCCCAGGAGGTAGACAATCCTCTGCCAGCTTTGCTGGTACAACCGGACTTTCGGATTCTGGGGCGTCCGGGCTTAAACGCAAAATCTTTCAGAGGGAATCGGAGACCTCTGGCCAACGTCTGAAACCGAAAACAAAAACTTTCTTTGGAACGCTAAATATCAATTCTCTCCTGCGTCCAGGAAAACTACACGAATTGGGGCGAACATTAAATCAGCAAAAAATCAAAATTTTAGCTGTGCAAGAAACTAGATTGACTGATGATAACACCTTGGAATTCGGCAACTACAGACTTTTTAAAAGTAAAACGGACAAAAAAATACTCAAAAATACACCACATCTCGGTGTTGCTTTCGCTGTCTCAAGAAACATCCTTGGTTCTATAACAAATGTCCAGCCAGTAAATAATCGACTTATGACACTATCCCTTAAGTGTGCTAACAAAAACTATACATTAATCAATGCACACCTCCCAGTTAACGAAGAAAATAAATCTAATCCTGAAAAAGTAAATAAGTCCTGGGAAATTCTAGAAAAGACTATCTCTAAAATTCCCTCTAACCATGTAAAAATCCTATTGGGTGATTTCAACGCCCAGCTAGGGAAAGAAAAAAAGTACAGGAAAACAGTCGGCAGTTTTCCCGCTCATAAATGGACTAACCATAATGGTAGAAGATTGGTTGAACTATGTTCGCAGTTTAATCTAAAAATAATGTCAACCCATTTTAAGAAGAAAATATCAAAACAAAAAACCTGGAGGTGCCCAAACACGTACATGGGTGAATTTCAAATTGACCATGTTGCCATTTCGTACCCCAATTATAAAGAGATTTTGAATGTTCAAGTCAGGAAAGGAGCAAATATAGACACGGATCACTACTTGACTAGAATCAAACTTAGCTTAAAACCTCGAAAACTTATTCAAAAGCGGCTGCTAATACCAAAGTTTGACCCAACGAAAATAAAACCAGCCCTAACAGAAGAACTTGATAAACAACCAGCACAGAACTGGCAAGAATTGAAACAAAAAATTATTAAAACAGCCTTAAAGTTGGTCCCTTTACAAAAACGTAGAAAACATCCGTGGTGGGATGAAGTTTGCGAGCAAGCAGTATTAAGCCGAAGTGAAGCATTCAAAGATTGGAATAGTCAAAAAACAGCAATAAACTATAACATATTTTTGGAAGTAAGAAAAGAAACATCGAAGCTAATTAGACAAACTAAAAGAAAATATGAAAACAATCAACTTAATGAAATAGAAAAAGATTTCCAAAAACATAACACTCGAAACTTTTACAAAACATTTAAAACTAAAGTAACAGGATATCAACCGCAAAGTCTTTGCTTCCAAAAGGAAAACGGACAATTGGCTCTAAATAACCAAGATAATTGCAAAGAACTTGCGAAATATTTTGAACAAATACTAAACTGTCCTGAGCCATTAATCAAATTAGCAACACTAAAGCCTAAACAAACAAACCCAGATTCATTACCACCGAATGAAGATGAAATAATTAGGCAAATCAAGCGGCTTAAAAATAACAAAGCTTCTGGTGAAGATGGAATCACTGCGGAACTTTTGAAATCCGCTGGTCCAGGTACAATCAGGGAAATAACCAAAATTCTACAAGAAGTTTGGCGAACCGAACGGATTCCGGAAGATTGGAAAGATGCTCTAATCCATCCACTACATAAGAAAGGAGATAGAACGGATGTAAACAACTATAGAGGGATATCTCTTCTCCCAGTTTGTTACAAGATTCTATCTCAATGTCTACTAGACAGAGCACAGGGACAGTTAGAACCGAACATTGGTGAATATCAAGCAGGTTTTCGACCGGGCAGATCCTGCCCTGAACAGATCCTGAATCTGAAGTTGATTCTAAGACATCAAAAACTGTACAATAAAAATCTCGTCTGTACATTTGTGGATTTCAAAAAAGCATATGATTCTATTGACCGCGAATCTTTATTCCGAATCTTGAAAGAACAAGGACTAGATCTGAAAACGCTGGCAATTATTAAAGCAACGTTAACTAACACAAGGTCAAAAGTTAAATTCATGGGTGAGATCTCGGAGCCCTTCGAAATTAAAACTGGAGTGAGACAAGGGGATGGACTCTCGCCACTTTTATTTAACTGTATTCTAGAAAAAGTAATACAGGAGTGGCGTGAAAAAAAGTCGGCCCTGAATATTGACCAGCCCATTAAACTGGGGAGAACCAACATCAAAATTGATTGTCTGGCATTTGCTGATGATCTAGCAATTTTAGCTCAAGATGTATTAACGGCACAGAAACAGATTGAAATCCTAAAAGAAACAGCCGAAAATGTAGGACTCCAAATTTCCTTTGAAAAGACACAATACATGACCTGCAACAGACTAAGAACGCCATTTCTAAAAACAAAATATGGTAACATCAGACGAGTCTCTCAATTCAAATATTTGGGTGAAATAATCATGGAAAATGGGTTGGAAAAAGCGGCCAATAAGGGTAGATGTCAAAAAATGGAAACGGCATTGAGACTTACACAAAACATTTACAACAAAAAATGCCTATCTAAAAACACAAAACTGAGACATTACAACACAGTTATTAAGCCAGAATGTCTATATGCTGCGGAAACGCTCATTTTGAATAGAAAGAGGGACATCGAGGACATTGAAAAGAAGGAAAGAAAAATCATAAGAAAAATCCTAGGTCCCAAACAAATAAATAGCACAACATACCGACTTCGAGAAAACCAAGAAATCAAACAATACACAGATATACATAGCGATATGAGAAAACGAAGACTTAAGTTTTACGGACACATAAAACGGATGAATCCGAGTAGGTTAACTAGACAAATAGTCGAATTTTATGAAAATAGGAGTAAAGCTAAAGTGGAAATAATTAAATGGATTGCTGCAATTAAAGAGGACCTAAGATCAGCAAATATTACACAAAGTGAAATTCAGGATAGAGGCTGTTTCAGACACAAGGTTAACGTTTGGAAGGTTGGCCAGAGAGAAAAATGTAGGAAGACTGGAACAACTTGGTCTGACGAAAGGAAACAAGCTCATAGCGAAAGAATGAAATCAGTATGGGCACAAAGGAAGGCTAACAACAACAAACGCCTCTAATTGTACTTCGCGTGGTCCACCAGGGCCCATACGTGAATAATAATAATATATATATATATATATATATATATATATATATATATATATATATATATATATATATATATATATATATATATATAGATGGAATTGCCACTTACCGGTATATAAATATTCTACAACTCCATCCAAAAATTGAAAAATAGATTAAAATATCAAAAGTATATAAACACAAACCCTAATCCATGACTTTGTTTCTCGTAAACACCGGAATGCTTTAACAACCGGAATATTATTCTTTAATAACCTATCTTCAAATTTAATTTTCGAAATAGTCCTTTCGGAAAATTAGTCCTACCAATGCCGCGATATCCTCGGTCGGCATCTTAACGTTCTTTTCCAATCAAAAATGACTGATCTAGATTTAAATCAGCCGTGAAATGCGCGTTCGATAGAAAGCAGTTCTTTATGTAGTTAATCTTCGAAAGATATCCAGTCTAATTCAACGTCAACGTAGATTAGAATGTTGTAGGAGTACAACGGTTTTTGACTGGTAATTTCTATTATCCTGATTGAGATGGTTCAATATCATTGTTGTGCCTGTTAGTATATTGAAATCATGTTAAAATAATATACACAGCGGCACAAAATAAGTGTAACACCCAGTATATTTATTTAAATCCAACTGAAAATATATCTTCATCACAAAAACTGATACACTTTTTGTTACTAGGTGTGGTGGCAGTTAATAATTCTTAATTTTTTTATAGGATGGTGCTGGAAACAAAGATCGGCTCAATGTCTAATCTCTTATGTCATTTTGTTGCTACGACATTATCTTTCAAAATGCCATTAGCCTTTTTTCTCGGAAAATATAAAATATGAAAAAATAACACAAGAGCCAGCACGGGTAATGGGCATAAACATTTTCATTCTGATATCTAAAATAAGGCTAAAAGTATATTTTTAAAATGGAATTAACAGAAGATAATATGCCTGGTGCTCAATTAAATTTTTCGAAAGTCCAAGACCATATTGTTCGCAATGTAAAATGATGGTTAGCATGTCGTAATTTGCCTGTTTCCGGCAATAAAATTAAATTTTTTTGTTGCCTGGATTTATACTGTCACGATTATTTCAATATTTTGCATGAATTTTCTTTTTTTTTAGGAGTTGAAGAATGCATCGCGAATGATAATGATAAAAAATTATTGTTGATAATGGTAAATGTTGAAAATAATTTCAACCACCCCTGATTCTACCGGAGTTAACGGATTAATTTTTTCATTTAAAACTAACTCTTCATCACTATTTAAATCATAATTATAATATTTAATAGCTACCAAGTATCCAACCTGAAATTATTTTTCTTTTTATATTGAATTATTTGAATGAACCTAGAAGTAAACTGGTTTTTACCATAAACATCATTATTTTGTTTTTTTGGGAATAAAATTTATAATTGATTTCTTCGTATGTATGCGATTAGTAGGATAGTTATCTGTTAAAATAATATAGGGATTATTGTTACATTGTTCAATTCCTTTAACTTTTTGAAGTATATGTAAGAACATTATAACCGTAGCGTTCTGTATAATTTTCAAGTTTGTATAGTAAACAATATGGGAACAGTTTTTTAAAACAAATGCTGGACATTGGCTTTGGGCATCCATTATTTTGCTACTACTATAATCAAGAGCTATATTAATTTTATAGGTAACATTTACTCTTAAAGAAGATTTAACGTCTGCTGCTCAATAATATATCACATCATTAGTATTGTTTTTCATGTTTAAGACAAACTCACTTAAAATATTGTCTTCCTCTTTTGAATGCTTTTGAATTTCCACAGTTAGGAAGTAGTTCATCATCAGATTGAAAATATTAACAATTGTCCTATATCAACAGGGCCAGTGGCTATATAATTATACATTGTTCAATAGAAACTTGAAATTTAGACTTAAAAAAAACAATAACACAGACTTGAAAAACAAACAAAATTCTTGAAAAACAGACCTATTTTTAGAAGGAAACGTGCATTATACTGGAGTTAGTGTAGGTAGATAAAGTGATTTCATGCGTTGTTGTATCTCTTCTAAACATTTACCATTCTCAATTCCAACAAATTTATCATCACCATTTCTGATACATTTTTTAAATCTTAAAAAGAAAAACATAAGTAACAAAATTCATGCAAACTATCGATTATTTATGCAAATAATCGTGACAGTATAACGTCCTGCCAACAAAAAAAAATATCAACAACTAACCTCTTGACTAAAACGTTTTTATTACATGCAAATTGCGATTTGCGTTTAGATCGCAGACAATATGGTCTTGGACTTAAATTTTAATTTAGCACCAGGCACATCAAGTTCTGTTAACTCCATTTTGAAAATGTGCTTTTAACATTACTTTACATAACAGAATGCAAATGTTTGTACCCCCTACACGTGTTGCTTCTAGCGGTATTTTTTCATACCTTTCGAGGAAAAAGGTCTAATTGATGTTTAAACGATTTCGAGTTAGCATCAAATTTTTTTCGTGTGGTAAACATGTCGAGTTTCGAGCCAAATGAAGAGCATTTGCGGTAAGTACTGCTTTTCTTGTTCAGTTAAATGAAAAACGCGAGTGAAAGCCGTCGTATGCTTGTGGAAACTTACGGTGACAATGTGCCTAATCCAAGACGTTGGTGAGCGTTGGTTTAGCCGATACAAAAGTTATTTCGACTTGAAAGACAAAGAACGCCCAGATCAACCAAAAATCATCAAACAAAAAAAATGAAGAAGTTGAATTCTTGGTAGAAGAGGATATGACAATTCAATAACAAACGGTAGAGAGGTTAAATGTTGGCCGCCGAAGTATTTGTGATCATCTGCATGCCATGGGAATGATACAGAAGGTAGGAATATCAGCTGAATAACAGATAGATAGAAAACGAAAAACGGTGTGCGAAGTTTTGCTTTCTCGGCATGAAAAAAATACAATTTTTTGCAATTTACATTTTGTAACGTCCGCAAAACTGAATCGCTTAGGAAATAAGACAATGCTGTGTATTTGGTAGGATCAGAAAAGTGTTGTGCACCATGAGCTTCTGAAACCACGTGAAAGAGTTAATACCGTTTGTTACCATTAAAAAATTAACAATTTGAACCATACATTGATTGAAAAGAGACCAGAATGGGCTATATGCCACGGAAAAGTGAATTTACAACTCTACAACGCCCCCAACCCCTCCCCCCCCCTCACACAGCGAAAGCGATCAGAGACACCATTTCTGCACTTGGATGGGAACACTTGCTCCACCCAGATTTGACCCCTTCCGATTACCACTTGTTTTTATCGATAACTCATGCACTTTCCATTAAATACTTCAACAATTACAGAGATGTCAAAAATGTGTGAGATCTTTTGATGACTGGACCACCTCAAGAGATGAACGGTTTTTTTTTGGGAGAGCATCCACAAATTGCCAGAGAGATGGGGAAAATGTGCAGCTAGCGAGAGCGCTAACTTTGAATAAACCATTTTTTACTTTCCTCCCAAATGAACGCGTGAACGTGTTTTTTTATGAAAAACCTAAGAATTAGATAATAAGAATTAGAAGAAAGAATAATCTGGTACCTTGACTTTATACCACTGTAAAAAATATGTGTGAATGTTGCTAAGCTAAGCAGTATTCTTGTGTTTTGTTATCAGTATTAAAATAACACGAGTTCGTGTACCACGTAGTTTTAGGTAATTATTCCATTTTAAAAAGGGACGAGCCATTGGTAAGAAAGAAGCAGATTAAAGGTATAAGGACAGCAATAATAAAGTTTGAGGATCAGAATTGTAGAGACATGACCAACAGCATCTCAGACATGTTGCAGTAAGATGTGGTTTGAGGATCAGGGTGTTTCATATGTACAAGGTTATGGGCCTCTTAAAAGCATTCTAGAACCGCATCTTACTTGCTAAACGAAATAGTTATTGAAATATCCGGTAGCCATGATGCTTTTGTTGCAGTTAGACGTAGAACTGTTTCGAAGATGACCGTTAATTGATATTTAATTGTGATGGGGATGCGTGCTTATCGTCCTGAGGTGGTTCCTCTTATAGCCCAATCAAAAAACGCGTTGCTTAGAATGGCTACTTAGAACTGAATTAAATTTGGAAGGATAATCTATTATTCATACATTACATAGAAGTGTTAGACGTTTGCAGTGTGAAAGACGAAAATTTATATTTCGCATTAGCACGGCATATAGTTATCACTCCAAGAATTATGAAATAGGGGGATAATAGGGATCACTCGGTTCATGCTTCACAGATAATTTTTTGAAATCAAACCTGAAACGTATAATATGTTAATGATTCCTGATTATGTTGTTATCTATTAAGGGAAAATGCAGTATATTTGGATGCATTTGAAGCTGAATATTTGAACGTACCGTTCGGAGATCACAGTTAGTGTTGCACCCAAAAAAAAAACGGGCCGATCAAACTAAACTACATACTAAAAAATTACTCGAAGAGAGCGGAGGGGTTGTTCGTTGAGTTCTGTACTTGAGGCTCTGCGATTGGCTGAACTCACACTTAATTCTTAAGCTAATATCATTTTTGGGATGCCGTTTTAAATTGTCAAGCATGTTTGATATCCCGAATACAATGGCATAGTTATGAGAGGATCACCTTGGCAATTGCTGAATGAATGTTCTTACTGCTTTCACATCTTGCGTTGTAGTGACCCTACTAGGTGATTCTTTTTATTGTGGATCTAGTTACCCGAAGGTTAGAAATCCATAGCAACATTATTTTCCGATCCGGTACAAATGCATTTCAATCGAGTACGAAGCGTGTACCGAACTATGCGTCGCTATCACCTAATGGTTATGTACGTTTGAACAGGACATCTTCAATGTTCACCAGTCCAACTCATGATGGTTACTGAAAATCGCAGAAACTAAGCTACTGAATGAAAGCTCCCTCCCACCTCTTTATCCGAGTGCAGCCCACATAGTGTCCCTTCAAAGGCAGATATTTTTATCTTACCCTTTAAAAATGTATTTCTGACTTACTTTATCATATATTCTTAAAAAAGAAGTTTTACCATTTAATTTTCTGAATGCATTTTTCGAAAGATTCGCTTATTTTCACCGGAATAACGATTATACCCTATATACGATTTACGATTGTTTTCATTCGACATAAAACAACTAATTTCAATTCAAATTAGCAGTGAAAAGAGCCTTCGTTAGAAAAACGTCCCTCATCTGCTTAATCTCCGAAAGATATCCAGTCTAATTCAACGTTAACATGGATTAGAACGTCGTACGACAGTGTATGACTGGCAGTTTCTATTATCCCGAAAGAGACGATTAAATCCCCTTCGTGTACTTTTCACGAAAGCCCTGCTAGTTTATTGAAATTAAGTTACATTAAACGAAATCAATATACAAATATACCTTTTTATTATTCATCCGTGAAGTTTAAAGAGAAAATGTGCATAAAACTGAAAACAAAAATAAATTCAATCATGATTTTTAGATAATGAAGGGATAATTATACAATTATAATTGAATATTTATTTGTCTTTTATCATATTATGTTTTTCACATAAATAACAATTGTAATATTTAGATATAAATTAGTTTTGGTATATTATTATCAAATACTAATTATAAATAATTAATTTCATGTCTTTTATAGTAATAAATATACCGAAGTATATTCTGAAACTGTTCGCAAATTTTGTTTTTCTTTGTGGCATGTAAATAATAATTTTTCTATTTGAAAAATTATTCATGTTATCTTTGTCCCTTTTGCAATCTTCTACAGCATACGAGGAGTGTAAATAAACTAATAAGATTGGTGGCGTAGCGTTCAATCTCGCAATATTATTGGCTTTTCGTTTGGAGGGAAGGCAGGCAAATATCTGATGAATCTTTAGTACGAGTTTGAACTTTCTAAACTCAATGTTTCAAGTTTTTATCAAGGTAGTTTAAGGCATTCTCGGAGGCCGACACTCGATTGAAGATAAAATTGGCAGCTTTTAACTTCAAGAAGTGAGGAAAGGTTCACAGAATCTAAAATATTATACAAGGTGCCTCTCATGGAAAACAGGACTTTTGCAAAAAAACACAATTTTTTTTTCGGCAAAAATCATTATATTTATTCAAAATAAACTCATTGCGCGTCAATACAACGTTTTGCACGGTCAATTAGGTATACGAATTATTTTTTGATCTCTGCCAAAGATATATCCTTCAGGATGGTGGTCGACGCCTTTTCAATTGGTTTCAATGTCTGCATAATGCTGTCGTTTCCGAAGTTTTTTAAAGAGGTAGAAGTCGTAGAGCGATGGGACGGCTCATTATCGTGCAACAAGCTGCCTTGTTGGCAGTATTGTGGCCGCACACAACGAATACGCTACAACAGACGCTTCATAACACTAAGATAAAACACAGCATCGATCGCCTGACCAGGTGGAGCGAACTCCTTGTGCACAATTTCCTCTCTCTTTTTACTTCTCGAGACGGCTTTTTTTTTGGATTTGGCTCGCTCGGGTGCTTCCATTTGGCAGTTTGACGCTTGGTCTTTAAATCATGTTGAAAACGCCATGTCTCATCACCACTAATAATGCTGTACTTGAAGTTTTCGCCCTTTTCGAAGTTTTTAAGTTCTTGCAATATTGGATTCGGAGCAATTTTTGGTTGTCAGTCAATTTGTGTGGAAAAAGGGTTCATGAACACACATGTTCAATTCCATTTCCATGTGCCGCAACGAATATTTTGGCTAATTTTTTATAAATTCACGCACAATTTCAATGTTACTTTGAATAACAACATAATTTTTTGGACCAGGATTCCGTTCGTTGTCCTTGATGTGCTCACGACCTTCTTTGAATCGTGTAAACCACTCCTGGACTCCACCATGGGATAAACAATCCTCATCATGAACTTGTTTTATTAATTGGGACGTTTCAATGAATGTTTTGCCAAATTTAAAACAAAACATAATATTCGCTCTTTGTTCGATGTTTATTTCTCGACTAATGGTATAAACATACTGACACTTTAAGGGCGATAACTTAGCTTTTAATGGTCCGAATATAAAATAGTTTATTCAAAGTATGCGCCATTGTTAGCTACACATTTTTCCCATTTCTCTGTCTGTAATTGTTGTGGTTTATGAAGTGCGTGAGTCATCGATGAAAACAAGTAGTAGTAGGAAAGAGCCAAGTCTGCTAAGTATGGCAAGTGGCCCAACAGTTCCAAACCAAGCGCAGTAATGGTGTCCCTGACGGATTTCGTTGTGAGTGATGGAGCGTTGATGTGCTGCAAAATAACTTTTTCGTGTTTTGTAACCCATTCAGGTCGCTTTTCCATCAATGCATTGTTCAAATTGATCATTTATTGACGATGGCGCAAAGGAGCACATGGGTATGCCATACCCGTATGTCTTTAATTATTAATATCTTTTGGTTAAATTATCCAATTTATTTTTTTTTCTAATTTAAACCTCAATCAGTATAGAAAAATATTATAAGTATATAATGTTCTAAAAAAATAATAGTATTTCTAACACCATCAAAAAAATCAGCTAAATTTACAGATAAAAACTTTCTTCCAACGGCATTTAAAAGGGGACTTAATGTACTTTCAGATACTTATTACTTAATTTTGCTTTATTTAAAAAAAATATATTTATTTATTTATTGCTCATTCCATTTATTAATTTTGCTCTGCAAGTTTATATAAACTTCCAAGAAAATAGAAGAATTGTGTAATTCAAGATATGCCAGAAACAATTTCAGGTATGTATGTACTGTTTTATTATAAAGTAAACTCTTAGTTTCACATTTAGCTGTTCAGGTCCCCATTAGCGGAAAACTAAGTGACAGAACACGTTCTACTCTTGATTTATTAGCATCAAGTTGAAGTATTCGTGAAAGTTAAAGAAGACTTGTCAGCTTGTCTTATATTTAACGTAGATTTAAATTTTGGTGAAAAATAGAAGATATACGACGGTACTCCATATATGTTGATATTATGGTTAAGTATAATAGTTCGATTTAGGAATAGTGAAAAAAAAGTAGATGTATTTACGAGGGTGAAGCAAATATAAAACGGACTTTTACAATTATTTTCCTCAGCTAATCACGAGCGGGCTGTTAATATAGGTCATTGCAATGCAATGTATTAGGAGTGGGGAAAACGCTCTGTGAGCTGTTTCACTCAGTTATTTTGTCAGTACAGCCATTAGTGAGCAACAGGTTCCACCGTCCGTTGCGCAACAAGTTATAATAAAGTTTTTAACCAAGGAAAGTTTTAAACCATCCGAAATATTAATTCGGTTGAAGGTTCAGTATGAGGACGATACCCTCTCTAAGACCGAAGTATTTGGTTGGGCCAAGAAATTTAAGAGTGGACGAGAAAGTGTGGTAAATGTAAGTCGTAATCGACGTCCCAGGTCAAGTGTCACTGCTGACAACACTGGTGCAGTTCGCGACCTTATCGAAGGTGACCGGCGGCTCACTATTCATGAAATCACTTTAAAAGTGGGTATTATCTTTGAAAGTGATCAAACAATCATCAAAAATCATCTTGTCTTCAATAAAATCTGTGGGTTCGGTTTTGACGAATAAAAAACAGGAGAATATACATTGGGAATACCTTCCATACAGCCTAGATTTGTCACCCTGTGATTATTTTTTGTTTGCGCCCTTGAAAGATACACTTTCGAGGAGCACTGGAGAGGCACGATTCGACAACAATTAAGATGTTGAGAACTTCGTGCGCAATTGGCTGATGAGCCAAACTCAAAGTTTCTACGAGCAAGGAATTTACAAGCTTCCAAACCGCTGGGAGAAAAGTGTAGAGAGTGAAGACTATGTCGAAAAATGATTAATAGTTTGTTTGTATTTTTTTATAAATAATAAATATGTATAAAACAATTTCGGCTTATAATTGATTTACTCTCGTAGTTCGACATTAGTTGTAAAAACGGTTACATAGATTCATAAAGCTGGTTGAACTAGGATAGCAAAAAGGTTGTAAGTAACGAAAATATAAGTATAGCGTATTCATTCGCAGTGAACAAACAGTTTATAAGAATTTGCAGGAATGAAGATCTACTGATAAAAACACGTATACTCGGTGTTGCTCAAAGTTCTTGGAAACAATGACCAGATATGACCAATTCACTAAAAAATCTTATTTAACAACGTCCACCAAACGACTAATTCTTTTTCATAAATAAATGTCAAAACCGGTGAATATATATCTTGTTCTTCAAACTCACCAATAAACCATTTCTGCCTATCCAATAATACTGAAAATAACTTAAGTAAAAGATTGTTGATATCAAGAAAAAGTAAAAGAATGCATGTTTCCATAAATTGATTTATGTCAAAAAAGTCAGACAGTCCAAAACAAGTCGGTGGGGCTAATTTCTTGGGAGTATTTAATACCGGTTTCCTTTTCAATTTGTTTCTTACAATATTTTCATACTTTTAAAATAATCCTTGGACATTCCTAACTCTTGTTTGCAATTTATCTTCGTCAGCAATGGCTCTTGCACTCATACAGGAATTTGATGAATTTTCAAAATTACCGTTTTTTCTCTTCTTGATAGAGCAGGTGGCCTCCCAATTGAACGACCAGTTCCATATGTTTCACCGAACCGAATCAACTGGGAAAGCAATAGAAATGAATCGACTATATTTCTATATCCCATTCCGTCTGCGTGTAGCGAAAAAATTAATCGTCCTTTTTTTAACAAATTCACAAAATTAAATTGATGAATGATTAAACTAAATTGGTAAATTGTGGTTAAACCTCTAAATGATTAAGGAATCGTAAATATAAACGAGTGTATATAACATCTTGATATCCAAAAAAGTGAATATTTACTAATAATTGTTTTATATTCTGATCAAGAATTCAACTTTATCCCTTTCCAATATTTTAACTTGTATTTGGATCAAATAAAAAAACACTAACAAGGAATATATTTAACTGAGGCAACCAATACTTGATGGAAATTAATTTTAAATAAACTAAGATTTATATTTAAATATCCACTATATTTAAAACTTGTATGTATTACAATTGTTTCGACTCACGGTGCATTTTTCAAATAGTTTTCAAATATAGTTTTCGTATTTAAAAAAGTCAGTGTATATCGAAATAATTCTAATACAAGTTCCAAATACCATATAGTGCAAATTTAAATAGAACTCTTAGTTCGTTTAACTAAAAAATATTAATAAAACCTAATTATACCATATTTAAATTTCTAAGGTGTGTCTTAACATTTTAGCATTCAGTGTACCAGGTTTAGTGGTTAATAATTCTTATTTTTTTCTTAAAAAAAACACGTTTAATTTGGAAGAAACGTAAAAAATGTTTTATTCAAAGTGTTCGCCATCCCTAGCTGCACATTTTCCCCACCGCTCTGGCAATTTGTGGATGCCCTCCCAGAAAAAACCCCACATCTTTTGAGGTGCTCCAGTTATCAAGCCATATTTTTCGGCATCTCCGTATTGTTTCAAGGAAAGTGCATGAGATATCGATGAAAACAAGTGGTAGTTGGAAGAGTGAGTATAGTGGCACAAGTCTGGTGAGTACGGCGGGTGGGGCAAAAGTTTCCAGCCAAGTGCAGAAATGGTGTCTCTGACCGCTTTCGCTGTATGTGATGGGGCTATTGTCGTGCTGTAAAATCACTTTTCCGTATCTTGTAGCCCATTCAGGTCGCTTTTCGCTCAATGCATGGTTCAAATTGATTATTTGTTGGTGGGAGCGAACGGTATTAACTGTTTCACCTGGTCTCAGAAGCTCATCATTTCTCGCTTTTCCATCTGTCTGTCATTCAGCCGATGTGGTACACATTTTCTTACCTTCTGGATCTTTCTCATGGTATGCAAATGATCACAAATGATTTTGCGACTAATATATAACCTCTCTGCCATTTGTTGTTGAGTTGCATATCGTATTCTTCTAACAATGTTTGCAATTCGGCATCTTCAAATTTTCTGGATTGACAGGGGCGTTCTTTGTCTTTCAAGCCGAAATCACCACTTTTGAATCGTCTAAACTAGCGCCCATAAGCGTTTTGCATTGGGACATTGTCACCGTACAGTATGAATTGTACGACATCAATTCAAAGTGTTCTAATATGAATTTAACTAAGGTAATGGTAATAAGAATCGCGAAAACAGGTTCCATCCTAAACATAAAAACAACGGAATAACTGCGAAGTGCGAGAAGTGATGAGCATGTGGAAAAACTTGGGATATCTGTATGAGATGATCAGAACTTGTCGGTATGCGAACATCAAATGATCTGGCAATATCCCGAACCAATTAATGACGAATTCTAAAGCTGAATGATATATTCTTGAAACATTCATCGACACAGTAAATAAGCATTAAATACTGATGACTATGCCAGCGGGAAGGATAATTGGTTTTTTAAATGGGAATTATCGTGGTCGTGCTGTAACTCTAAAAGCGTTCCTAATACCATAATTACAGGTATTTCGAAACTACAGCTGATAGGAATATATAATATAGATAGGAAAATATTGGTAGGAAAATATTGAAAGATCAATAAGTCACAAATGAAATCCTAAACCTATGTCGATGGTGAAGGAAATGTTTTCCATGGAAATAATCATTTCCAAACTGATTGCGCAGAGATGGACTCCAAGAAGTTCCAATTTGACTTTTTGTCATTTCCTTATACGCGGCTTGCTAAAAAGTCATCTTGACCATAACAAATCGATCGCTACAGTTCAACTTAGACAATATTAGGGAAGAAATGGCCGAAATCATAACCGTTACGGACTGAAGAATCTTTCTAAACTTAAATGTTAGATTAGAATGCCAGCGACACCATGATCTTCTTAAAAAAGGAATTGCTATCTATTTTTTTTAATGCTAGGTCTATCTCTAAGTAATGTATTTTTTTTCCTAGAATAACACCTTTTCGATTAATCAATCTTGGGCATTTTTGAATCAAAGCTATGCTTATTTTATCAAGCTGAGTATAAAAATATTTAGTACTTATGGCTTCATTAGGATTCAGAACTTCGTAGTGAATAATTCTTATAAAATCCTACCATCTTGACAGTAACACTTTTTAGGTTTAAGACCTGGTTTTGGAGTGGACAAATGTTAGGTTATGCATTTCGTAGGACTGAAATGGAATCGTTTATGCGAGCTGTTAACTGAAAGTCAGACCATTCATTCCGACAAATACTGTTCGCAAGTAAATTAAGGCGAGTAACCGCTCAGAACTGGCCTGCATTAGTCAACAGAAATGGCATTGCATTATATATATATATATATATATATATATATATATATATATATATATATATATATATATATATATATATATATATATATATATATATATTTTTTTTTTTTTTTAACCATTTGACAGAAACTTCCTTAGAAAATTTTAAAAATCAGCTCAGATCCGATCAGTTCCTTAGCCAGAAACCTCAAAACTTCTGTGAGCGGAGGATATTGCAACTACGCGAGAGATGGAACAAGATCATCCAGCAGAGCAGAACGTACTATATAGACTAAATGTCATTTTTTGAAAATATAATTTTTCTGCAATTGTTCTCAAAGAAATGAGTCGAAGAAGAAGAGAAATTTAGGATTGAGGCCACATGGGCAATTTGGCATTTGGTAGCCATAATTAAACTTAAAAGAGGTTTTAATGTTTATGTACAAAAACTATTATAAAACATTGAGTTTGTTGTTTCCCGATTAGGACAGTAATAGTTAAAATTGGTGTAAAAGGTCTATTAACACAAATACATTCTAACATTATCAAAATATGTATAATGAACAATATGAATATATATAAAATTTGTGCATAATTATGGGTTATATAAAGAAAATTATATATGGGGAAGAATAGACGATTCTCGTAGGAAATTTATAACCCAAGTAAAGAAGGTATTGGGAGAAAATGAACGATAAGCTATTTGGGAGACCGAACCTCTGTTCGAGTGTAAAAAGGACATTGCACTCAACCAGCACATGTCGAAATGGGACGAAATTTTTTATCAACCCAATATTATGTGAAAATAGAAAACCAAAATCAAATGGGGGGTTTCTTTTTTATCGCGCTTCCTATAGATCCTTCCTATATAGATAGATATAGATGTCGCGACTTGGGACATTACCGTGAGGCTTAACAATGAAGTATCGTTGAAAGCGTTGAACTTCAAACACAAAATTTTCATTCGTGACGCAATTACCACACACGAACACAGGGTGCTTTCGGCGCAGCTTTCTTTGCATGCACAGCGACATGGAGTCTACTAAATTGCAAGCTCTAAGGATTCAGTTTGCTCATCTCTCCCGTCCTCTTCTGTAAAAGTTCGAAAAAATTTGATTTTTTAATGCTCTCCATTTTCAAACACGGACTTAACTATTGTTTTTGTGCTAATTCTATTAACTCCATTAGAGTTAGACACACCGTTATGCTTAGGACCTAGTGGAACCTGCAACCATGCCGAAGACGGCTGTATACCATTTGAAGGTCGCTAAGTTGAACATTGGAAGTGATAAGTTTTTTGAGAAATTATATCCTTCGAAGTGAACTTACGCATACGGTCGAAGTATGGAACTGATGGAAACTGTACATTACTGACGACAATGTACGATGTTGCACGATGGTCTAAAGTAAAAACCGTAAGGTGTTAAGCATTGTGGTAAGCATTGTGGTTAAGCATCGATAATAATAAATTAAGTAGGAACATATTCTACAGGAAAGTCATACTTACAACAACGTTTTGACTCACCTGAAACAAAACAAAAATATCACATATATACACAAAACTACAGGCAAACAGTTAACTATCAATATCATCACTAAAATCTCTAAACATATCTCTATACAGTAAAAATGTATTCAAAATAAAGAAACTATGTCATAAAAAAACCGCATTATTCAATAAAATTGTATATCTTTCAAAAGAACTAGGTAGATATACATCAGATATAACTCGCGTTAATTTAAAATTAGAACAGTATCAGAAATTGAACTTGTTTAGCGACTGGACCTACATCTTAACGTGGGTTCCGAATAATGGTGATCAGCTATTGATTAACCGCGGTTAACACACTTCCCCGGTTATCAAATGCTAGTTTATGCTTAAGCCTTGAGAGCCTACCGACTGGTAAGTTATCCACGTAGAAAACCTCTCAAAAGGTATTCCGCCTTACCCAGCCTGTTTACTGACCTAATTCAAAGGCGATTACAGGTTAGATTTTGCACTCTTGCAAACGATCAACAAAGAGATTTGTTGATTATCAGTGTTATGTGGAGTCCCGCAGGGTACTGCATTAGGCCCAATACTATTTATAACTTTATAAATGACCCTAGTTCCTTAAGAATGAATGGCCACATTATTACATTTGCTGATGACACAGCCCTGTTATACGCAGGGAATACAAAATTATAAGTGCTGGAAAATATACAAAGCGATTTCAAAATATTGAAAAGTTGGCTTGTTGGAAATAAAATGCTCATTAACATGAGTAAAACTATAATCTATTCATCGAACAAAGAAACTAAACCCAAACATATTCACGCATATTGCACGTTCTTGTTACAGGACCGCACTAAGAACTGTCCTCTTTTTGGGCGGGGTACAGCTAATATCGAAAATTTCATCAGCTGTGTCCGTCCGTATCAGACATTTTATGGAAACAAAATACAATTATTAATAAATCGAATGCAACTCGATAGATGAAAAAACTCACGGCAGTGTATGAGTTACTGCCGCCAACCCTGTGTTTCTGTCGATCAACAACCTGCTCACCATCTAGATTTTCATTGGTGGTGTAAATCGGCTCGACCGATTTCCGCCAATAGCAGGGGCCTTCAGCGTTTCTGGCTAAAATATCACGTGCTGATCACGCGTTGGTCATTGTTTATGTCGAGTGTCTTTCTTCAGTGAATAGACTTTAGGATGCTTAATTTTGCACTTCAGAAACCCTGGCACTTCGATGAGCCTATTAAATGGCGTCATTTAAACTGTAAATATGCATCATGTGATTGTATAGAGATGAAACAGTCTGTTGCAGTCAAGTATCTTGGTGTTACTTTGAACGAGCTACTTTCTTGGAAACGTCATATGCTTAATTTAAAGAAAAGGCTCTTTGTTGTTGTCATGTCATTTGATATATTAAGACATATATACTACGCTCTTGCTAGTTTTATTTTAATAAATGGAATTGTTGCCTGGGGTGACACATACAACAGCTACTTTGAGTTGATTGAGGGAATGCAAAAATTATTTCAAAGGATAATGTGCAGAAAACCGAGGGACTACCCGAGTAGGAAAGTTTTTATTATGACGGGAATTCTTCCTTTGAAATGCCACTATTATGTGGCGCTAGCTGTTCTCTTATATAAACATCTTGGCTCTCTGGGGTATACATATAAGCAACAAGTTCATCATGACACAATGGCTGGTGGTGCAACTGTTCTAAACATTCCATTCAGCAACAAGAACTTAACTGGAGTGAGAAAGTCCTATTACGTCTTGATCCCTCGATTATTTAACCTTTTACCGAAAAACATAAAAGATAACACTGTAAAGAAGAACATCAGTTATCTGGCATTTAAGCAAAATATAAAGAAATTGTGCGCGCCTCGTTCAGGTCGGTGTTTGTCAGCATGTCTGAATTGATTTTCTTTGTTCTTGAGCCTTAATATATGGGGTTGGGTTGTGTCCTTTTTCATCTTTTTGTCCTATTTCATGTAATGCCCTATTTCAATATGCCTGGGCTGAATATTGAGACGTTTTTTTATTTATTTATTTTTTTTTTGTAAAATTTTTATTTTCTTTTCTTGGGTTTGATCAACACACAAGCAGTGCTGTCGTAGGTTAGTATTTTTATTGTATTAGCGTAAGATCTATACATACAGACCGTATGGTATTGTATTGAAAATTATTGTATTGTATATTATAAAGATTGTTTTGTAAAGATCTTTAAATTAAAATAAATATTCTTATAAAAAAAAGAAGATTTTGAAAGGCTTGCATTGCACGGGAATTACATCTCGCGAACTTGCCAAAAAGATACAAATAAATATTATAGAAATTGGTGACATTGACACCAAGACGGTGGGTAACACCACCGAATAAGCCTGGATGACTAAGAAGAACCACAGAACACGATATTGTCTACCACTGGCATTAGCATTTTAGCATAGGATTGGTGTAAAATGATAGAGATAAGTTGAGCATAAGAATTGGTTAACAGAGACGATAGAAAGTTCGGAGTCTCAAAGATTCGAGATATCAGAGGCGTTCCATATCATTACTCATTCCTTTGGACTCATTTCTTAAGTCAAAAATAATAAATTGAATATGCATATTATCAATCAACATCGTTCCTGGTCACTTAGCACATCGATCACCTTATTAGATTCAATTTGAGATCAAGTTATACATGCGTATAAGGTTCTGGTATGGAATGGTATCTTAGACTTTTTGCTATACAAAATTACATAAAATACAGTTACAGCAAAATGTATAACCGCTTCGAGGATGTCAATTAACAGACATTTGATTACGATGGGGATGCGTGTTTATTATCTTCATTTACTTTCTCTTCATTGTCTTTCTCTTACAATGAATCACAAAAAACAGATTGAGGTTCACTGAATGGAACCTGGAATGCTACAGTAGTTGCTTTGATGGTGAACTTAGATTTTGTTTAGGTGATTCTGAGATGTAGAAAGGTCGGATGTTTTCGGGATAAAGGATTAAATTAATCTTTCGTATTAGAACTGTAAAGAGGGATCATCTCAGGGGCTATATGACGGGTGTGTTATGTACTTGAAAACAGCTAATAACCATCAGAAAAATTTAGATGCAGCCCGTTATGTAATCGAAATATTGTAGCAACTAATCGTTCAGAGGTATCTGAAAGCTTGTTCAAATCTCATGTTTCAGTAAGATAACACCAGACTGCATATAGCTCGTCAAACAGTGTAGTTGTTAAAAGACTCTCCGTATGGAGGGTCTGTTGCAAGGCAAGATCTCCAGATTTACTGGCTATAGAATATATTGGAATATCATTTATCCAACGCTTGACCGATTGCCTCGGTTGGAAGCAACTTTAACATTTTAAGCATACTGGGATACCCTGCGACAAGAATGTATCGATTATCTAATTCGATCCATGCCTTGCAAACTTACATACTGTTATAATAATCACGATTAACTTACTCGTTATTTATTTTTTAAATGACAGATGAAATTTTTGTTTTTTTATCATTACATAATATTATCATGGTGTATTCAAAAATTACAAATTAATCCAAGAAAATATACTTTTCTCTTGTATATTAAATGTATAATGTTCATGCTTGATGATTTAATTTTAAATTAAAATATTAACGTCGTCATTTGTTCAGTAGATCTAAGCTTTATTCTTCTAAGCTTTGTTCAGTAAGTTAACAACACATTCCACATACTGGCATTCTAGATATTTTAACAGTACGAAAATTAAACAATAAATATTTAAAAATCCGAAAAAGACATGTAAAAAAGTACTGTTTACATGACAGCTATGCATATTTCTTTAACGAATGTTAATGGTTTAGTTCTTGCTATACTATTTTTTTTACTAAAACTATTGTTTTGCTGTATTACTGTTTTACTATATTATTGTTTTGACATTTGATTTTGTTTTAAATAACGTTTGAAATTTTGGTTGTAAAAGTATTTATAATTAATTCCTTTTTTACACATAATACAAAACTACATATACAATGGGTCAAAAGCGTATTGGCGTGTATTGTAGTAATGTTTTCTTCGTAAAATATAATAAACTCGAGATACTTTTCTGAAAACAATTTTACTGCACAATAAATTAACCCTCAAGAGAAGCACTTCTGTGCTTCCCGATCAGGAGCACATGTATGTCTTTCATTATTAATATGTCTTTTTTTTTTAATTTAAACCTGAATTAGTATAGAAAAAGACTATATCTATAGAATGTTCCAAAAAATAATAGTATTCCCAATACTATCGAAAAAATCAGTAAAAATTTAAAAAAATGTTAAAATGAGATTCACTATCATATCTAGGTGAAATTAATAGATAAAAACGTTCCTCCAACGGCATTTAAAAGGGACTTAATGTACTTTCAGATACTTATTACACAATTTAGCTTTATTTAAAAAATATATTTATTTATTTAGGTAAAGTTCACTGGTATGATGCTCTTCAAAATGATGCGCTTCTCTTTGTCGTCGAAAATATCAGCTGTCTCATATAATGCTTCTACTTCAGATGCACAGCGAGTACGAGAACGCGTGTTCATTTTGACCTAAATAGATGGCTATGGTGGGGGATCTGTAGTGGGGATAGTAAACATTTTTTCCCCACTCAGTCATCCCCTCAACGTGACCATTTATAAGGAAAAACACTTTTAATTCACCCCTGGCTATTCCTTATCCAGTGCTTCTCTTGAGGGTTAATACCAATTGAAAGAATATGAACAAAAGAACTTATTTTTACAAAACTTTAACCAAAACCAAACCAAACCAAACAAACATAAAAACTATTTTTATAATGCCAAAAAGTATTAGCATAGATTAAAAAAGTTTTGTTTGAATAATTAAAGCACTTTAATATATTGTTATCATTCCATTATCATCAAATATTGCTTGTAATTTACTTGGCAATTGAAGAAACAGTATTCTCGGGCCCAATTTTTCCTAGTCCTCAATCAACACATTGTTGGATGAAATGTTTGTTTCTTACTTTTAAACCTAATAAATACCATAGATGTTCAACAGGATTTACATCTGGAGAATGATGGGGTGTTTCTAATTGCCTAGAAATATTATACAACAACTATGCTTTTGCTCTGTAT
Organism: Cosmopolites sordidus; assembly: GCA_031761425.1. Classification (NCBI taxonomy): domain Eukaryota; kingdom Metazoa; phylum Arthropoda; class Insecta; order Coleoptera; family Curculionidae; genus Cosmopolites; species Cosmopolites sordidus. Next base: position 122,443 of record JARFXV010002302.1, on the reverse strand, counting down.
AAACAAATAAACTTATCATTAAGCTCTAGTTTGTTAACGGTGGCAGGTAGATTATACTTTAAAATATCAATATATCTTTCGTCATTCATTTTACCATTAATGAAGCATAATTTTCCAACACTATGCCAAGCCATGCAACCCCAAACCCAGTTTATTATTCCAACAATGTTTTGTTAATATTCATTAGAATCTAAAAAGCACTACCGAATAATAAGTTGAGTGTTTTGACAACTAACGGAAAATAGCAGTGTGCCAATACTTTTTTAGCCCACTGTATCTATATGTGAATACAAGGAACGAATGCATAATATATTCCTTACTGAGCATTTAAACGTTCTTCAAAAATTGTGTTTCTTTATGTATCTAGTCCTTAGTCTCAACTTTTACCATCTCAAAATTTTTGGCTCCAACAATGTTTTGTTAATATTCATTAGAATCTAAAAAGCACTACCGAATAATAAGTTGAGTGTTTTGACAACTAACGGAAAATAGCAGTGTGCCAATACTTTTTTAGCCCACTGTATCTATATGTGAATACAAGGAACGAATGCATAATATATTCCTTACTGAGCATAGTTACTAATCATGTTTTATACTTAAAGAACTGATATATCACAATTAAGAAAAAAATTATAAATAAATGATGCATATTCCCTACTAAGACATCAACATTTCTTTACCGCTCACTGAACAATTGAAACCAACATTGAACATGTGACAAGATAGCGATCACTATCTTCTAATATCGGATCAAATCTCTTCGAGAGAACATTGGCGCAATAAAAAACACTTTGTAGCTGCCAAGTCGATACAATTTAAAGGTCCACCATAACAGTAAAGCGATCCCTGATAAAAATAAAAGGGCCGATAGAAGACGAGGGTCGTGCTACCGCAACTGGAACGATCCAGATTTCCTGGATAAAAATGCGGGTAATGTCCTTCTGTGGCAGTTTTCCAGTTTAAAGTTTATTATATGTGATTGAAAGGGGTTGCCTTTTTTTGGTGAGGGTATATAGTCAGGTTTAGGCAGCTGTTGGATTTTAGACCTGAACATTTTTCATCTATTTTTGTACCAAGTTATTTTGATAAAATATTATAGCCTGTTATATTAAAATTTATATTTAGCTTTATTTTATTAACTAGAATTTTGTCTGCAATATTATAATTCATAATATTATACTATTTAAGTACATCTTGACTTTGGAGTACAAAGGTAAGGAGTACTTTAATACAAAGTTTTGCTGTTTTTTGTGTCTATGGGATAGTAAGGTAACAAAAGAACATTACAAAAAGGAAATAATTTACGGTTAGAGGCGCATCAGCATCTAAGGCTATTTAGCGACTGGACCTACAGCTTAACGTAGGTTCCGAACCACGGTCATCAGCTACCGACAAACCCAGGCCAGCACCCCCCTCAGGCTATCAAACCCTTGGTTATGTGCCTACCTATAAGTCTATCAGAAAGCCTACCGACTGGCGAGTGACCAACGTAGAACATTTCTCAGAAGGCACCCGGCCTTACCCAGCCTTTAACAGGCGTGACTGAGGGGTAATTCGTTGTCGGATTTTACACTCTTGCCTAAAAATAATGGTAGACATTTAAGTGTGGATATGTGTGTGCGTATGTGTGCGTGTGTGTGTGTGAGTGGGGTAGGAAGTAAGACGAACAGAAGAATTAAAGAAAAACAACCATCCGAACGCTGGAATCGAACCAGCTACCATTGGATTGCCAGGCGGGCGACTAACCCACCAGACCACCGCAGTCGCCAAAAGAACATTACAGTAAGAAAAATTGGCCTCATAGAACTTTTTTTGAACCTGGTACTTCAAACAGAAAATATGCCTCCTTGTTAACCCAAAAAGGTGTTTCTTTTGCCTTTAATTAATTATACCGGATACCTTCCTAGTTAAGCTTGAACTAATGAAAAATTTTGTCAAAGCTATGAATATCGAAGGTAATGGTTTCAAGTACTTAAAAGAATTATTCCCTTAATTTAGTGATACAAAACTAAAAGAAGGTATTGGACCTCAAACAAGGAAGCTTCTAGGTGATTTCCGTTTTCAAGAAAAATTAAATAAAAAGGAATTGGCAGCTTGGAAGTTTTCTGTAAGTGTAGTTAAAGGATTTCTGGGCAACAAGAAAGAAAAATTATAAAAACCTAATAGATGAACTCTTGAAAACCTATGAAATACTATGGTGTAGCATGTCCTTAAAAATGCATTTTTACACTACCATTTAGATTTTTCCCGGAAAATTTTAGTGCAGTGAGCGACGAACATGGAGAGAGGTTTCACCAGAATATCAGAATGATGAAAGCAAGATATCAGGGAGGCGGGTACCCATCTATGTTGGGCTATTTCTGGTTTTTAAAAAGAGATGATGCTACAAAAAACAAGAGGAAAAGGTGAAAGTTTTTGTCGCTGTATGACTTCCCAAGTAATATATTTTTTTATTCGCATAATCCTCAGTATGTCTTTGCGTAGATTTAACACGATTTACATGTTTATATTAAATACACGTTAGATTGTAAAAATATGTCGCCTCCTTTTTTCCCAACCACCGATCACCTGTAACAAAAAACTGTACGTGTCACAGTAAATAGCTTATCATTTTCGGATTTAGGACTACAAAATACTTCTATAAAATACTTTATCTATATATTAAAAAAGTTTAAATTTGTCGACTTGTGTTATTTGAGATAAAGTGGGGCGTTGTGGGTAGTCCTGTTTATTCACCTCTTGACGAATTATCAATTTAAATGGGTGAAAACCGAAATCTTTAGGAAGAAAAAGATTACAGTACTCTTACTCATCCTCAGTTTCGTAGAATCACCTCCTTCATTATGTCTACATTCGAGATCGATATAAAGAAGTATGGGGCACGAAGTGCAGCTACCCATTTGAGAACGGTGTTTAGGCAGAGAATCTCACCATAAGGTCCAATGTTGAAGTGGTACCTGAAGAATCGTTAGGTTTTAATCACGGACTCAGTACTTTTGCCAAACGTATCGTAAGCATGGTGTTCTCGAATCCATAGAGGCATGATGAATACTGAACACTGTGGTAGGAAGAGTCGAAGGCATCATTCCCCTCTCCTTCTACTAGCCGAGTACTACCCATTCTAAAAACATTCATTTCCAGTGAATTATCTTATATATAGCCCAGACATTGCACCTTTAAGGTATTCTCAAGTTGTCAAAAAGGTAACAGTAGAATACGGACGCATGCGGGGGACATTTGTCTGATTAATATATTTTTGTTTATTTGTAAATAAACATTGAATTTTGCAAAAAACATCAGAACATTTTTAGTTGCCTAACATTGCAATAAGCATATACAATACATTATATTATTCATTTTAAGGATTATTTATCGAATTGCATAAAATGAGAACATGTTCAGTTTTTCATATTTTATATCTAATAATGAAAATATTGTAAAACAAAAGTATCTCAAATATAAAAGAGTTTTCATGTCCCCCGTAATTCCAATCTCCATTTGTGGAGATATTTTTACCCCAAATCCCCATTTACCGCATACAAATCAACCATATCCTCTAATTCACCTCCAACAATGACAGTGACCGAAAAAAAAAACAACAACCCAATTAACTTCCCGTTTTGTCCGCTCTCATCTATCTCTATCCAGCAAAAATGCCCCCGCTTCATTTCAAATTGTCCAGTTTCGTTGTTGTTCTTTTGTTTACTGGTTCTGCTACTATCTCGTTTTAGTGTCGATTAAATGATTTTAATCGATCGTGGTCTCTGAAAGTCGTTTTTGGATGACTGTGGTGGTCGTTAATTAGGGCTGAATGTTACAAATGTTTAGGGTGATTACCCTCAAAGCATTAGGGTGCTTTTTGCGACTCTCTGGCTATAAATTGGTAGGAAAATAAGTGAGAAATATTGCAGATGGTCAAAGGAATGGGATATCAACTTTAATTGAATTGATGGGAGATGAATATTTATTTATATACAGGACACAATCAGCAATGATTTAATTCCTCTATTAAAACTTCAGGTGTGAAATACTAAACTCGAAGAGATTTAATACTAAATACCAAATCATTTTTTTCGCTAACCATATTAGAATCATCAGGAGATGATTTAATCTAATTCTAAAAACTAAACAATGTTCTATTTATATGATAACCGTACCCAATGAAGCGTCTAAAAATCATGAACCGTGAAGTTTACTGAGCGTTACATTAATAATTGAAAAAGTTGAACGGAATAGGTCCTTTATCCCGGTTCATAGTTATCTTACATTTTTCTAATTGAATGCTCTCATACGCATCCAAAGCCCTATTGTTATTTACACTTTTAACCAGTCTTAATATCTATATTGTTTCCATGTTCGATTGCGTGTTGGGCAACACAAGATTTTTCATATCTCCCATATCTAATGTGGGCAATGTGTTCTTTATATCTCCTTAATATAGATCTTTTAGTTTGCCCAGTATACCTTCGATCACAATCTTGACAACTAATTTCGTAAATTCCCGACTTTTCATGTTAATCTACTTTATCCTTTGGATTACCCAGGACTTCTCTTAATTTATTCTATAATTTGTGCACAACCTTAATGTCCACTTTTTTCAACATTTTCTAGCCCTCGTGTTAATTGGGCATCAAATGGCATTATCATGAATTAATTTTTGTTCTGATCCTTTTGAAAAGTCGAAGATTCTTTTGAAAATTTTCTAAACTTATGTTTTCTAATTAATATATCTACAATGTTCTTATTATAACCGTTCACTTTGGATACCTCCCTAATTAATTTTAATTCTTTGTTATAATTGTCTTTGTTTAAAGGAAAATTGATTAAACTGTTTACAATGATTCGAATCGTTAGGAATGTATCTCGAAGTGGTTGGTTTATTTTTTAAGTATCAAAATCTAATCTATTTTTATTATTTCTTCTGACTAAAAGATCCAGAACTGACAAGCTATCGTTATTTTCGAGTTCATGCACGAATACTATGTTTTGGGATTTACTATTTAAGTTATTAATAAAATCATCGAAGTTTTCATTTTTTGAATTGATAATTGCAAAAACGTCATCCACATATCTTAACCATACCTTCGGAAAGTAGCTGAATTTATTCTACGCCTCGGTTTCAAATACTCGTGACTATGTGCTACTCGTGAATAACTTGGATAAAAATGGTGGCAGAGGATTGCTCATTGCCGTTCCTTCTTGTTATTCGTAAAACCTGGTATTAAGCTGAAAACAATTTTGCTTCATACATAATCTTGTTAAGATGTACTCAGCAACAATCTTGTTATTGAAACCGTTTAACTCGAGTAACTCCCTCAGGTATATAAGAGTATGTGAAATTAGGACATTCGGAAACAACGATGATATGTCAAAGGAAACCAAGACTTCACCTTTCCGTAGATGTGTGTTTTTGACTTTTTCTGTGAACACAGAACTTTCTTTATCACAGAACAGGAAGATAGTTGTATTGTAGATTTTCAAATTTCTTTATTAACCATATTGCCAAGTTATATGTTGGAGACTCAATGGCTGATACAATTGGTATCATTGATTTTCAAGGTTTATGAATTTTTGGTGGAGCATACAACTTTGGCACTTTTGGATTAGAAATATACAATTTGCTTTTCAGAGAAGGAGAAATAAGGCTATTGCAAGATTTCAATGTATCTCTAACTTCGTTAACCATTTTTCACAATGGATTCTTAGATAATCGTTTATATGACCCTCTTGAATTAATTTTTCAACGTGTTCAAAATAATCAGATTTGTCCATTACTACAACCTTATTTCCGTTATCTGGTTTTAAATCAATCGAATCTCGAAGACGCTTGACCATCTTAGAAATACTTGGCATATTTTTTGACTTTTATTTGAAATATTTCTTACATTACTCTCTGATGAATGTTTTGGAAGACTCCGGTAAGTGTTTAATACCAGTTTCAATACCGGCTACCGTAACCTCTAAAGTACTACGAGATGCCGGCAAAGCAAAATTGAGGCCTTTATATAAAAGATGTAGTTCTTGATTATCGAACGTCTGTGTTGAAAGATTTTTTACTACGTTGATGCTCTTTTCTGGAATATTTTCTTTCAATTGCTCAATTTTGAGTTTTTTGAATTTTTTATTTAAAGATGACATTTTTTTAATAAATTTACAATTTACTGCTGCGAACATATTCCTTTGGAAAGTGCGTCAATATTCATGTTCTACACTTTTTAATTCAAACTCATAATAAAAGATCCCCTTTTAGTTCCACTTTCTTCTGATGTAAACTGACTTTTGCCCTGATTGAAGGAACATCTCCGCGCTTAAACCATGATCTCTTACACGTAACATTATTATACACAATCCATTTTTATTCACCTGTAACCATCTGCTTTAAAAATGGATCGATTTCTGCACCACTTACGTCACGTGGAATGGTCAACAGCACTCTCATCGTACAGAGCACATATCTTGTTATGCGTCTGCGAAGCATCCTTCCCGCTTCGAAAATAAAAAAGCATGTGTCCAAAATGCTCCTTGTTATCTGCCACTTTTAATGTTCTTATGTTTACATCAACTTTCGATTTAATTTTTGTTTTATATTGATGTACAAATATGCGTTCAGTATTCACGGATTCGTTATTGATGGTACTTCTTAGAAACATAACCCCGTAGTTGATTGCTGACCAGAGCCGTTGAGTTTGATTCCGGTCTCTATAGTGGGGATTGCAAGTTTCCTCCACTATTTCTAGGGTAGAAAAAAAAGAAAACAAACCTACTAACATAGTAGACTATAGAGCGTTAAGCCGAGGAATTCTGGCTCCAAGAAACAAGCGATAACCCGATGAGTTCTAGGTCGGCTAAGTTCGGAAAATATTATCGGAGGTACTTGCCGTGCAAAGTATTAAGGAAAGCTTTGCAAGTTTCCAACTTTTTGCTTTCCAGCTTTGCAAGTCGCCTGCGGCTCCAACCGCAGGCGACAGTGGTGTGATAAACCAACGATGCAAGTAAAACGACTACCTTCTCCCTACATGGAAAGGAGAGGTATAACTCACGCCCCTAGTAAAACAACTAACAAAACGCTTATTCAAACCGAGAGTCAAGCTATTCAAGCAGCTAGTTGTGTATTACACTTGGAATTATGGAATCGCTATCAGTTGGAGTGATATCGTTCAGCCACTAGTCCAAACAATACCATATTTAACACTCATTTTAATGCTACTACTACTTTAACATTATTTTTCGAAACATAATATATTCATTATGTGTAAAAAATGCCAGGAATTTCTCATTTCTTAATGGTTTGGCTCTCATGAACATTCACTATGGAACAGAAATTCATGCAGATGAAGTAGTGGATATATTTAAAAGAAAAAGCCGAAGATTTCTTCTTTAATGGTTTTAGATTTAGCGCAGAGGAACTAAATTAATTTAACCATTTCATTTAAAGTTAAGAACTTTATAAATATGCCGTAATTTTTCCGAAGAATATATAGATATTAAATTCAATGTAAGTATATTTTTGTTGTTTTTATTTACTTCAAACTAAAAATTATAAAAAAAAATATTTAAATAAAGAACTACTGTGTAAAAATAAAAAACCAAACGGAGTCTAATTTCTCAGTGAGTCTTTTCTGTAATAAATTTGCCTAACAAACAAAATTTTAAAAATATAAAATTGTTCTAAAAAAATACAAATCCTCTCCCCCCGTTTTCAAAACTAATCTAAACAATAAATTATATTAATTTGTAATATGTAACGTAAAGAGTAAAGTAAATATATTTTTTATATAAGTCAACGATACTTACATTGACAACAATAGATTTTCATGACAGTAACATACTACCAAAAAAAAAATATATATATATATATATATATATATATATATATATATATATATATATATATATATATATATATATATATATATAAGGTTTACTGTGTGATTGTTTATTGTGCTGATTGTATCTTCAAATACTTAAATGTGTTTAATTGTATTCTTTAGAATCGGGAACCATATTGAATTTAAATCTACCGAAGGCATAGCAATACAGTTATTTTTATTTAAATTAATTATAGCGGTTTCTTTTAATCTTCTGTATTTTGTTACCGATTCTTTTAATACCGTTTTAGAATTATTATTATGTTTAATTAATTATTATGTTCAATTAATTTTATGTCCCGATTCCCATGCGTGTTGACAAATTCTAGATTTATTACAATCGCCCTTTCTAAGGAGGTTTTTATGTTCTTTTATTCTAACATCTAACGGTCTAGATGTCTCACCTATATAGAATTTGCCACATTTGCAGGGAATTTTATAAAACACATTTTTGGTATTCTGTTGTGTGTTGTTTGGTATGGTTTTTGTTAATATAGATCTAAGAGTATTTTTTGTTTTAAATGTCGTTCTTATGTTGTATTTATTTCCTACTCTTTTAATTGTGTCAGAAATAACGTGGATGTAAGGAATTGTGAGGTTAATTGTTTGAGAGTTATTATTATTGTTATTAATAACTTGAGTGTTTTGTCTGGTATCAAAAGTTTTAAATGATTTATCTATGAAATTTTTTGGGTAATTGTTTTTTTATTAAAACATCTTTGATGTGATTTGTTTATTTTTGTAATGTATCACTGTCGGTACAAACAAGTTTTGCTCTGTCATATAAACTTTTAATTACTCCTATTTTGACTGATTTTGAGTGATTGGAAAAAAAATGAGATTGGAGAGAAAATGAGAAAAATGAAAAAATGATTTCTACCTGTGTTTGTTGGTTTTTTGTCAACTGTACTTTTTAATGTGTTGGTTTGTTTTAATATTAAAGTGTCGAGGAATGGCACGTTAGTCTCCTTCTCCATCTCTAAAGTAAACTTAATTGTAGGCTCTCGAGAATTTATATCTTGTAAAAAAATATTTAGATCATCAGAACTATGTTGCCATATAGCAAACATATCATCAACATATCTAAGCCATATTAGTGGCTTTTGAAGAGATTTACTTAATATTTCATTCTCGTGTTCCTGCATAAAGATATTACACATCAAAGGAGAAAGAGAAGAACTCATTGCCATTCCGAAATTTTGTTGATAATAATCATTTTCTAATTGAAAATATGTGGTTTTTAAGCACATAGTTAATAATTCCAAAATTGTATTTATGTTTAGTTTAGTGCGGATCTCTTTCTAACTATTAAAAGTGATTTATCAACTGGTACATTAGTAAATAAACTCACCACGTCAAAACTAATCATTACATTTTTTTTGTTTGTAGTTTTAATGTTCGGAATTTTATCAAAAAAATCTCAAGGTTTATTAATATATGAATTTGTTCTACCTGAAAGTGGATTTAAAATGTTTAATAAAAATTTTGTTATTTTATATTATGGGGAATCTATACTACTAACTATTGGGCGAAGTGGTATATTGGTTTTGTATATTTTTGGTACACCATAGAAATGAGGAGGTTTACTATAATGTAGTGTAAGTTGTGATCTTTCTAGACCTGTAAATTCACGTTTGTAGTTATATAATGTATTGTTAATTTGTTTGTCTATTTTTAATGTTGAATCAGTAGGTATTTTAGTGTAATTTCCCTCATCAGTTAACATTTTAATTTTGTTATTATATTCTGTAGTGTCCAGAATAAGAGTGGCGTTACTTTTATCTGATGGCAATAGTTTAATAGATGTGTCTTTTTTTTAATTTATCTATAGCTAACCTTTGGTCATGGTATAAATTTGATTTGATTTTAAATGGTTTTTCTAAAATAAGTTTTAATCTGATTCTGTATCCATTTGCACTTTCCAAAGGAAATTTTTACCAATAGACTCTACTGCCGAAATAATGTCTAATTTAGGAACATCTTTCGATGTAATACTAAAATATAGTCGTTAAGAAAGTACATACTTTTCAGAATCAGATAATATTTTACATGAACGGTTTACTACAGTTTTATTTAAGAAATTTTTGTCTGTATGTGTATTAATTTGTTTGTGTTTCTTAATGTGAGTATTTTTTTGGATATTGAAGTGATATATGTAACTGGAATAGGCGCTATTCTAAATATGCTCCTTTTTCGTATATTTGTTGTAATGTATTATCAATCTTTCTTGAGAGATTGAGTCTTTAATTGAGGTTTAGTGTATATGTGATGTTGAATGCAATCTCTTAAAAGTGCTAAACTAGCTCTATGTAAAATATATATACTTCTGTTTGTGTTATATGGTATATGTGAATGTAAACCTTTATAAAGTTATTTTTATTTAAATTAATTATAGCAGTTTCTTTTAATCTTTTGTATTTTAATACCGATTCTTTTAATACCGTCTCGGAATTATTCCAATTGATTTTATGTCCCGATTCCCATGCGTGTTGACAAATTCTAGATTTATTGGGAATTGGTATATATATATATATATATATATATATATATATATATATATATATATATATATATATATATATATATATATATATATATATAGGTAAACTTTACCTATATATTTATTTTGGTGGTATGTAACTGTCATAAAAATCTATTGTTGTCATATATTACAAATTAATATAATTTATTTTTTAGATTAGTTTTGAAAACGGGGGGAGACGACCGTCCGAAACGTTGACGTTAAAAGTTTGTATTTTTTTAGAACATTTTTATATTTCTAAAATTTTGTTCGTTGTTCGTTAGGCAAATTTATTACAGAAAAGAATCACTAAGAAATTTGTCTCCGTTTGGTTTTTTGTTTTTACCCAGTGATTCTTTATTTAAATAAGAACAGATATTTTTGATATTATTTGAGTTTTAGATCGCGGCGAAAAACCTAAAAGAAGAAAAAATATATGAACACGCCACAATCATTCAGACATTACATATATCTTAGGCAAAGACACACGCACACACACATATGTAAAATTTAATTATTTGTATTCTTATGTTTATTAATGCCTTAGAGCATACAATACCAATAATTAGCTATCAAACGACTCATTACGGCGTTAAAAAAACTGTTACTCTAACCGCATTAATAATCGGTTATTCAAACATCTGTATGCCACTTTACCCCGAATTTATAACCCGTAACGTCGCAAAAACCATCACCGCTACTTAGTTCCAAAACATTTGTAGCGTTCGGCATTAATTAGCTACAAAGATCGCCATTTACCGATGACTTTAGACAGCCGCTTTTTTGCCATGATCGATTCAATCGTTTGAGTGGTGATTAATGAGATTGTGGCAGGCTGGCGTAAACGAAATGGCATCAGCGAAACTGGACATTCCGAAATGAAGAGAGACGATTTTCTGGATAAAGATGGATGGATCGATGCACTATAGGAAGTTAATTGCGCTGTTGTTTTGATAAATGCTGTTGTTGGGGTTCCGAAGTTTTCTAGGTGACTAATGAGTTACTGTAATTTGAATTTAGCTGTGACATTTTTTACATTCGAAATTAAGTGTTGATTGATTTATGTGACCATCGGTTACATTTGCGTCGACTGGAATAGCAACAGTGAAATATTTATATAAAAATATAATAAATTATATTGAGAATTAACTTTTTCGTTCGGAAGAGAAAAAAATTACAAAATAACGAGCTTTCTAATAAGAGTGTCAGAACTTTGAAACGTACTAACGGCAACACCCTTTGAAATGTAAATGTCACTCATAGACTGCTGTATTCAGTACATTGTGTTAATTTACCACGGAAAAATAAACGATTTAATAGCGGGTAGAAATTAGGGTTGAAGGCGACCCCAACTTTAGGGAAACAATAATAATATTTGGTGAAACGCACTTCTAGCTTAATGGGCTTTTGAACAAACTTCACTGGAGGATTTGGGCCGATGAAAATCTTAATGTGATTCATGATTTGATGCAGTTTTTGAGTTGAAAAAGTGATAGAAACTTATTTTTTTTTAAGACGATGATGGAAATCGTTACTGATGAACACTCGTGAAATGGTTATGTCAACTGGCAATCAAAATCATGCGATTCCACACCCTTCGATTATTTTTTGTTAAATATGTTAAATCTCTGGTTTACGGAAATAAAACAACTCCGAACAATTCTTTATCTTAAACGAAACATTTAGGCCACCATTGAAAACATATGTGTGGAAGAGATCAAAAATTGGTTATCTAGAATGCATTCCACCAGTCAAAGTCGAGGGGGTCATTTGAAGTACATTATTTTCAAGTTCTTCAAATCAGAGATCACTTCAGTTCTTCAAAATAAAATAAAATTACCGGATTATTATTTGTTATCATTCTGCCTCATTTTATAGTTCTGACAGACTATATGTACAAATAAAGACTTTCAGAACAAATTTATTTTTATTATTCAGAGATAAAAGCAAACTTAAAAGTCATAAGATAGAACTACATGACAGATTAGACATCAACTCTTTTTTTTTCTTGAATTGTGTGAGTGTCTAAAACCTGATATAATCATGATGACTGATTGTGATTCTTTCTACGAAATGCATTGATGACTTTCTGCAAATAAATTGTTCAATACTAAATCGCCTAATAATCGACTTTATCAAACCGCAGTATCCACATGACCATACAAAGATTATTGGATAAGATTTCGGCCTGAGAAAGAAAACATATTTTTTTGGTTTTTCCAGGTTCAAACCTTGCGCTTCAAGATTCTTATTTCAACAATATTCTAATTTTTTAATACATTCAGTATAATGCGATTTATCAAAATACGCGGTTGCCTCAGATTTGATCTCATTATTTGAAGTGAATCGTCATCCAGAGAGGGATGTTTCCAGTTTGGGAAAAGAAAGTAATCGCTAATAGCCAAATCCGATAAATACTGCGCATGTAACAAACTTTCGAAACATAGGTCATGAATTTTTTAATGCTGTTCAATTATGAGTATGCAAAACATATCATAAAAGACAAATACCTTGGTATGACCGCAGAGGTCGTAGCATATTATCCAACAACCAGTGCTAATTGATAGGTATTCCAAGTATATAATAAGTTAGTTAAATTTCACAAAGTGACTGCAATGCTTCACTAAAAATGATGGAAGAGGCTTTGAATATCGGCGAAGAAACGATTCGACTCATTCTTCACAAGGATTTCGCGAAAAATTGGCGAATCGCCAGAAATGATCAAAACTTCCTGAAATCAATTGTTACGGTCCGGTCCAATACGATCCAGAAACTAAGCGGCAAAGTGCGGAATGAAAGTCGAAAAACTCACCACAGGCAAAGAAAAAAAAAGAAAAACTTTTGCCTTTAAAAATCAAGGCAATGTTCATTATTTTCTTCGTTTCACAAATAGTTCGTTCGCTAGATTTACCAGATTTAGCCCCTTGTGACTTCCCCTGATTCACAAAGTTAAAAGGGCCATCCAAACAGCTTCGACGCGTGCTTTGGAGAATATTCCACAAAATGAGCTAGAGCACGCATTTGAATCACTATTGAATCGATGTAACAAATGTATTGAAGCGAGAGGAGAATACTTCGAATAATAATTCATAAAAAATGCCAGGTATTTCGTTTTAATCACATTTTCCCGGACCAGTACTGAATGGACGCAGTGCGTATATGTGCTATTTTAACTGTAACATTTGTTTTATAATGGACGGTGATATTTTGATGCTTGTCAAGGTTAAGAAAAATATAAAATAAAAACGCATCTTAAATCATTAATCAGATTAAACCATACAAGGGTCCGGTGTGAGTCAGACACTACACTCTGGCAATACTGAGCCAACAGTATTGCCGGATCGAACACTACGCCATCAGTCTCATTACCTTATTTACATACCTCGTGTATGAGTTTCGAAAATAGAAATTTTTCTAAATACCAAAGAAGATTGTTGAAACTTAACTTACCTAGGTCAACAGTTCAAGGCTATTCAAATCAAGTTGTTAAAGTCAACAAAAAATATATATCTGGTTGCCACATGGTCTAAAAAAAAAGACTCCTCAATCAATCAGTAACATCTAATTTATTTATAGCGGCATAACGCTGAATTCAATCAAACGAGGAATGGGTATGTTATGATAATTGTAAAAGCGGAATATAATGGCTCTCTTTAGCACGAAGCCCAGTATCTACTCTCGAATCATTTCGTGGAATATTCTAGGCATATCTCAATTTGAAGTGCTAGAATCAGAAATCAGAAATCAATCAGAATCAATTACAGTGGGAGTGTGGGACAGCCTTGACGTGTGAGGGCAACCATGACGGAGTGTGGGGCAACCATGACGGAGTGTGGGCCAACCATGATGGTATACTCACTAAAAAACCACTAATCAGGCAGGTCAGATGACAATGAAAGTGAATGAATGAAAATGAGGGCTACGCTATCAAGTTTTGTTTTTGACTTGGGCATAATGCCATTCCCAATTCTGGCGCTTCCCGATCGTATTCAAAAATTTAAGACTCGTCACCAGTAATGACACGTTCCATAAAATGATGGTCATTTTCAAACCGCCCCAAAAATCAAGAGGTATTTCCATCTTATTGCCCTTTTGATTCAGCTAAAGGGTTTTTCGAATCAATTTTAAGCAGATTTTCTTTAATTTCAATTCATTGGTCGAAGTCTGATGAACTATTGTGTGAGTCAGATTTAACTCTTCCCCCATTACTCTGATCAACCGAAGATTAGAATGGATTTTGGGAACATTTTTATCACTGTTTGCAGTTGAAGGTTTTTCGTTGCAAGGTTCATTTTCAATTCAGGGTCAGTTTCCTGATGACTTAAATCACCTGAAAATCTGGTTTCTTGATTACTGTTTCCATAGACTTGTTGAAGTTTTCCAAAAGTTTCGCAAGTCTCTCGCACTGTGCGCAAGTCTGAAACAAAACTTGATAGCGTACCGTTGCTCGAAATTGTTTTCACTTATTTTCAGAACGCATCAGAAAAATCCAATTCACGAAAAGAATTTCTACGGACCCACCAGTGATTTTTGCGACTTGAAATTTGTACTGAAGACGCGTTACATTTTGGCTTGCATCCTCTCAAAAGATAAAGCCAATAGTGTTGCTAGTCCCATTACTTTATTTACACACCTCGTAGCATTCAATTTCGAATATACTATTTCAGCTTTTGTTAATGATATAAAAATAATAAGTAATTATATTAATAATACAATTTTTCATCATAATCATTTTTAATAATAATAATCATTTATTATTTTTAATAATTATTTTAATTAATTATTATTTTTTCATTATTATTTTTAATTTTAATTATAATAATAATTTACTTAATTTACTTAGTATAATAAAACATTTTGTTGAAATTATAAAAATTCTAGAGACTAAAGTGCTAGATTTTCTGGATTAACTGCTGTAGTTGTTTTAACATGCGTTCGCCGTGTAGCATATTGCAGTCTCCGCAAAATTCCCAGAACTATTAACAAATGGCGCTTCACTGCCAAATGGAGAATATAACCGCTGTAAACATTTTTCTAAAGATAAGTCAGTACACAATGCGATAGTGTTTCCGTTCAATTTGAATGTGCCATAACACTGAATTTTATCTGTGGTTAGCGCGCTAATGATACACTAAGGTTCAACGCATTGGCGATGAATAATTATTTTATTTACTTGGCATTATGTATTAAAAAAAAACAGAGTCAATCCGATAATATTTTTCTATAAGGGCCGGTTCTACAATGCAAGAATATCCCAGGTATAAGCTATAATTGGAATAAAATTCGAAGCGCCCGTAAACGCCCGCCCGGCATTTCAAATTTTATTTCAAGTATAGCTCATGGTATATCTTGTATATTCTTGCATTGTAGAATCGAACCTAAATGAGCCACAAATACAATTTATATTATTCAAAAATCAAGGAAAATTTATCCATACTCCACGAAATAATTGCTCATTACTTCAGCCGCCTCTTAAATGTCAGCCGAATGTCTCCCAAAACCGGTTCTTTAAGCTGCTATCAGTCGGGTGCGAGCTGAACGTTTGGAAAGCAGCTGAAGAAATAACCAAGGGTACGACCATATACATCGGCCTATCGGATGGAGACTGCAATACAATGCCAGCTCGTGGTATCCTGTGGTGAACGTCCCCATCAGTCAGACTACTCAAAATCGTCTATGACCCGCCCAGGTCCTGTCTAAGTACCAGGTACCTAGACCAAGCGAATATCAAAAATATTTAAAAAAAACGAAAATTTATGTATACTCCACGTAAGAATTGCTGGTCTGGGAGACACTTGATGAAGTTTGGTGGGCGGCAAAAGTAATGAACATTTATTGCTTGGAGTATGAATGAATTTCCATTGCTTTTTGAATATGTTTAATATTCTCCATCTAATATTCTACTACACATAGCCTTAATCTACTTCATTTATACTTCTATTTATTGAGAAAAAAAAACAAAATAAATATACTTGACTAACAATTCCTCAACTGTCAATGGTTAAACTTCCCACGATTCCTTTTTTTTAATTTTCACCATCCAATCCATCATACCACAGGCATGATAAATAAACATCTGTTAACTGAAAGAACAGCTTCCACTTCAACAACTAACTATTTTTTTACGTGGGAGTAATTTTTCATTTGTGGTCGTTTAAGGTTGTTCTACAATTTCGGTTATAAGCGATTAAAAAATCGATTGGCTTAAATATAATACCGAAACCACATAATTTGGGTGATTAAACCTCAATTTAATTGATTGAATCTCAAGCCTTAATATTTTCGACGATGTTGGCAGGGATTTTAGGGGTTTTTCCAACCTTTGGCGATAAATTCGTTAGGAAGAAAGTAGCGTGAGAATCGTTCCAGCTGTTGAAAATTAACAGCGAGCAGAATATAACATCTTTTTATAGTGCATTAGATGAAATATTTTTCGTAACAGAAATTCAGTTGGAAAGCATTGAGATATCTATTTTTGTTGTGAAATGTATACGCTACAAATTTACTCCAAAAATGATATAACATGTAATCTCTTTGAATATACATACATACATACATATATATATATATATATATATATATATATATATATATATATATATATATATATATATATATATATATATATACATCATCATCATCATCAGCCTGTATCGATTCACTGCAGGATGAAGGCCTCTTCAGCATGCTTCCAACCTTCATGGTCATGGATTTTCCTCTGCCACTCGGGTCCAATATACTTAACGATGTCATCAATCCATCGTGCTTTCGGTCTTCTTCGCGGACGTTGGCGATCAAGCGGTATCCACTCCAGGATTGCCTTGGTCCATCTGTCGTCCCATCGCCTCGCTATCAATATTTCAATTGCTTTGCTCTTCCAATGATGTCACAGACTTTTGTTTGTCCCCTGATCCATGCGCAGGATTTTTTATCTCGTCATGTAATGCCGAGCATACATCTTTCCATTCCTCTCTGTGCCACCCGAAGTTTTTGTACCTTCAACATGGTCATTTGTTGGACCCAAACTCTGCGTGAAAATGATTCCGAGAAATCTTGCGTAGGATAAAAAGGACAACAGGGGGAAAACATGTTTTAACTTTTTGGGGTGGACGAAAACTAGTTGTGTAATAAAAAATAGTTGTGTATTCCATATCACCATCTAATTGGGGAGATAAATCGGACGAGAAATCGGCGAAAATGTAAGTTCTTAACTGTAGATGATAAGTCTTCGTAACCTTCACATAAGAGCGCTTGTCCGTACCCTGATGAGTGTACCAATAAGAACACCAAGAAATGAAAAATGTGATCATCATTTTCTTGCTATCGGCATCCCTTCTGTAAATGATGTTCTGAATTCTTCCCACTAGGACTACGCCCATGATAAAGCAAATAACAAATTGCTTATATAAATATATGGCATAATGGGGTCGTGGAGAGTATTAATTACAGAGGTCTTCCACCGGTACTCCACGTGGTGCAGGTTTGCCTGTTCTTGGTGTTTCTCTCTATTCAACACATGGATGTCTTGAGATACAATCAATCAAATCCCTTCATATATATATATATATATATATATATATATATATATATATATATATATATATATATATATATATATATATATATAGCCTTTCCGAACATATATATATATATATATATATATATATATATATATATATATATATATATATATATATATACATATGTTTGTGCGTACTGTTTTACGGATGGAAAAACATGTATTGGGTTTTTTTCGGGGAGTACATCCGGTTGTCGAGTTGGTTCAGTTGAATTACAGAGAACGAGAACTTTGAAGACCCCGTTCTGGATCTCGCAAGACATTGTCTAAAGAACTCGTATTTCCTATTCGACAACAAATTCCACCGATAGACAGAAGGCGCAGCAATGGGGTCATCCTTCTCTCCTGCTATTCATGGTCTGTTTTTAAAGGCAAACCATTGGAAAGGCCCGCCTCAAACCAAAGCTCTGATTAGGATACGTCGATGACATATTCGTGATATGGCCTTTTGGAAAAACGGAGCTCTACCACTTCATAGAACATCTGAACTCCCAACACTCAAAAATACAGTTCACACTCGAAAATGTTGAACAAAACAAGCTACCGTTCCTGGGCGTTCTAGTCACAAAAACAACAGAAAGGTGCCTACGACACACGGTATCTAGAAAACCAACACACACAAACATATATCTCAACGCACAGTCACACCACCACCCCATTCAAATTCAGGCAGTAGCAAACATCCTAATCTCAAGATCCATCCGTCTTACAGACAACGATGCACGGCAGGCAGAAATCAACAACATAACGAACACTCTAAAACAAAACGTCTTCTCAAAAAAGACAATCAACCGTGCAATACAACAACACCAAATACAAAAAAAAACGACAGAACAAGCCGAAGAGACATTCAACGTAATACTGCCATACATCAAAGAAACAACAGACCGTATCGAAAGACTTTGAAGAAAACACGACATAAGGACAGCATACAAACCTCACCGAACAATAGGCGCATCCTTGAGAAACCCGAAAGACAAGGTCAGAGTAGAAAATCAAGGAGTTTACCGCATCCCATCCTCAGGGTGTAACAAAACCTACACCGGATAAACAAACCGAAAAATATCTGCCAGAATCGAGGAACACAAAACAAGCATAGAGAAGAAGCAAACAACATCGGCATTATTCCAACACCAACTAGAAACAGGCCACAAAATTATCTTTGATGATACAACGAGATAGCCAACATAAACCATTTTCGGACACGCCTGATTAGAGAAGCTATAGAGATCGAAAAGCAAGGAAGTCTAAACAAGAGGGTCGACGCTCTACACTTGCAGACAACGTGGAAAAGCGATCTTAGACCAGCAGACCTAGACAGCCGCATATTCAGAGCACGACTGGAAACAAAAACGTCGCAAGGGCCTCAGTGGGCGGAACTAGCGCTAGTGCCAGCCAATCGCTACCGACTAAGACCGAGATATATATGTATGTATATGTATATATATATATATATATATATATATATATATATATATATATATATATATATATATATATATATATATATATATATATATATATATATATAGTAGGAAGAAAATATCACTGAAATCGACTAAAACGATATTTTTTTAAATATATTTTCGTTTTTTATTGACGATTAAATAGTAAGTTTCCTTTTCAGAGTTCTTCTGAAAATTTGTTACAAATTTAACTTCTAGGCCACAATCACTCAATTACACAATCAATCAATTGCGAATTTCCCAAAATAAACTAAACCAATACATCAGGACGTCAGAAAACTGTTTATATTAAATCGTTCCACCGGAATATTCATTCGGAAAAATCTGGCAGTCGATCTGGAATCGTATTTTTGCCATTTGAACTGTTGCGAAAATATGTTTCTAGTATTGATGCTTTTTGATTTCGACTTAAAACTTCGAACGTGTGAAATGGAAACGCTCAAAGTTTACTCCGTATCTTGTTTGTACGTTCAGTTAGAAACATTTTGATTTGTATCGAATGCAAGAATTAATTCAGTTATTAAAAGTTCAGAAAAATTTCGTAAAGTGATACCTAAGCCATGGTTTATATTTTGAGATTTTGATTGAGGTTGAGATTTTTGAGGTTTATATTTTGTTCTTTTTAATTTTTCCGTATGATTGCCTGAAACCAAGTGGTGATTAGTTAGAGTTGGCAACACTGTGGTACAGTGGTAGGAGGCTTTACTATAATTACAGGCTTACAAAATTTAATTTAATAAAAAGTTCGTTCCAAATTGGGTGCAAAACTTATTTGTTGACTTCTAAAAAGTAGAACATAAGCGTTAAAATATGTGAACAATAGCAGTTATCGTGTTATCCTTACACAAGTAATAAAGATTAAATGAAGTCTATAGTAATGAAAACTCTTCTATTTATGTGTAATTTAAAAAGATCCTAGATGTGTTTAATGGAAAAAATATAGTTTTAGAATTAGAAGCGCATCGGAAGTGAGGCTTGTTATTAACGATACCTACAGCTGGTGGTTTCTATTCCACAGTCATTGCTACCGATTAATCCCAGTTAGCACACGCTTCTTGAAAAGCCTACCGACGTGCAACTGATCAACATAGTATTTCTCTCAGAAGGTATCCCGCTTCACCCAGCCTGGAACTGGCGTGACTGAGGGGCGATTCCTTGTCAGATTTTATACTATTGCCTATTGAAATGCAGCGCATGCCTGATCGTTCCTCGGGAGGCTATGCACCAAAGTACTAATCGCAAAAAGTAAGGTTATATTTCAATCTTCGAGTCGCTGGCTGTCAGAAGAAACGAAAAATGGGTAATGGATAATGGATAATGCATAATGGATAATGGAAAATATCACTGGTTGACTTTTGGAATAACCCGCAGATTCATATTTAAATTTGCCTACACGTTATATTATGCATGCATAGGTACATGCAAGCTTTCACCACCAGAAAATTTAGAACTTGGGATTTATAGTTAATTTATAATGGCATAATGCATCTTTGAGCGAAAAACACGTGTTGTCGTAAAAACAACAACGGAACAGTACGCTAACAATACATTTTCTTCTAGTGATATAAGAGTGTCAGAGAAACTATTGAAATGATTCGCACTATTATAATAATTAAGCAACGAACCCTAAGAACATTTTTCTGTGCCTTGTAAAATTTCATAATGGCATAAAGAGTACTGAAGATGATTCATGGTCAGGACCATCAAAAACAGGCGGAGCTGAAGAAAACGTCCAACAAGACCATATACCACACCAAATTGTTAATTTTTGTAGATGTAAAGGTGTTTCAATAATAGCATGTGGATTTTCTTCACTTCAAATGAAACAATTTTGCTGATTTACAAAGCTATTTTATCAAAAATGGTAAATCTTCATCAGTGAAGATGATTTTTTCATTAAGTAATGTATCTGTTTCAAGTTGTTCTAAAGCCTTATCTGCAAAATTTCTACGCAAAAAATGAATGTTATACGCCTTGAAATGCAAATCTTTATGAAAGGTATTCCTGTAGTGTCATAAGAAAGTTCAAATTCTTTAGAACGACGTGTAATTGATTGTTGTGGATTTTCGTTCACACCATTGAGGTTTCCAGCAATGTATGCTCAGTAGGTCGATTATGTTGATCATAAATTTCACTTAAGCGGCGAAACGTAGCTCGAATAGATTCATTATGTTTGTAATAAATTTGAACAATTTGTATACGGTGTACAACTGTATACCTTTTCATGATGATTTGCCAAACAATACTTAACCAAACAATACTAAACACAAATGCCAATTTTGGCGGGAATAATAAAACAAAAATATTTGCTATAACGTTTAACAAAAATATATAGTATAATATGAAAAACCTTTATATAGTTGTTACATTATGAAGGTTGTGCTCGGCCTGATGCAGAAACTCTTTTGAGATTCTTTTTAATTTTTAAACTGTATCAATTTTGTAATATCCTCACTATAATGTTATTTGGTCAACTCTACAAAATAAGCATTTGGCCGAGCAAATAAGCTTTGATATCAATATTTGATGTTCGTCTAGCGAATTATTTCTTCGGGTTTGAGGATATTTTTTTGATCATTATGATTGTTTGTATCATAGTAGATATAATAAGTGTACAAATAAGTTTTGGCCTCTCCGAATTAATCAGCTATAACTTTATTTTCAGTTCAAATCATTTTCCTATCGCTTTGGAAATTCTATGGGGTTCTATACGATAACCCTAAAAATATGAGTTTATCCTGGGGAACTATCAACGTCAACGGCAAAACTGAATATTCACACGAAAAAGTATTGTTATGTGTTTGATGGGATATGAAAGCTGTGCTGTACTTTAAATTGCTAAAACCCGACAAAACTGTAAATTCTGAGCATTCTTAAGAACAACTGACGTGTTATGTGATTAAATCGAACGAAAATGACCATATACTCGGCAAGTGATACTGTTGCACGATAACGCACGGGCCCATGCGGGGGCAGCAACTAAACAACTTATCGAATCTTTGGGCTCGGATGTTCTCCCCCATGAGGTATACTCTCCACAATGGCCCGTTCAGATTTCCACCTCTTTCGTTCTCTACAACACCTTGTTGATGGGTATTTTCGCACAATCGGTCTAACAGAGGTCTAAAATTTTATTACCAAATTTATGGAATCAAAACCACAATCGTTTTTCCGAGCAGGGCTTCGCCAGCTGCCCGAGGCAGAAATGTATCGAAAGTGATGGAAATTATTTTCAAGACTGATATGTCTGTTGTTCTGTATAAATACATATTAATTTTATGTGAAAAAGGGTCAAAATTTATTTGTAGGTCAAATAATTTATCAAGATATTTATAATGTCATCTAGCTCTTTTTTATATCTGTCGGGATTAAACTCTATTTAATAAAATACGTGAATAGAGCTCAAACTGATGTTATATGAATTTTTCAGAAACTGCCAAAACTCGTTTGCTTAACTTACCATAAAATTACCACAAAAAAGCAACTAAAACCAGGTGTCTGAAATGTCACAGTAGTTCATCTAAAGAATTATACCTGATAAATATGTTTTTTATTGTGTCATGCTTGCGATACTTTTGTGTCAGGTTGAGGACTTTGTGAATAAACTTTATACACGACAATGGTATTATATACGAATTATCATGTAATTTTCAAATATTAAGTTTCAACATGTTCATTTGATCATGCGAACAAATGGATGTGCCTAATAGAGCAGAATGCCGTGAAATATATCAAAGACCGGCTCTGACTCTCTATATCCGTAGATACGCGTACAGTTTTTGTTCTAAATCGGGAGGCTGTCACCTCCTATAATCCAACTTGGAGATCAATCTGCAGCATTGCTTCCTTTAGTTAGTACCTGGATGAGCGACTGTCTGAGTAGAGAGAAGAGTTGCATACTACAGGTAAGAACATAAAATCCGATAACAAATCGTCTCTTCTGAGAGAAATTGTATTGGTTACTTCATTGGTCAGTAGGTATCTCGAGATACTTAGGGTTAAGTACAAATTAGCCTGAGGGAAGTCCTGACCGGGGTAAATCGGTAGCTGATGGCTGTGGTTTAGAACATACTTTATACTGTAAAACCACTTTCTAAATAGATCAGTTACAGATGCGCATCTAATCGTAAATAATTACCTTTTTTAACTATCTGGAGACTTCTTTCTCAAGGCAGAATCAGTTTCTTCAAAGTTTTTAACGTATACTTTGATAACATCATAAGATTGCACTGGATCGTTACGATTATTATTGAATTGTCGATCAAATAGCCGTTGAACTTTCACAGTATATTCATGATTTTTGTAATATGCATTAATGAGAAACGCACGCTGTTTGCCGTTTCCTGATTCATGGTTACTAACGTTATGCTGCTGATGAAGATTTGATATACAAAATCGCCTGTTCCCCAGCATCCTGTATAATTCCTAATCAAAAAAGCGCCACAAAAATAATATAATACATAAATAAACTATATTTTATTTTATTTATAATTAAATAATAATATTTATTACTATTGTAGTCTAACATATTTAGAAATATTTCTTAGAAATTATACAGAATAAATTAATTTATCTAGCAAAGCGGTTTATGATAATGTCATAAATTCAATATCTATAGCATCAGCGTAGTTGAAAATTGGCTTAGCAGTCTGGAGTTTATTGCCCGACAGATAGTTCAAAGCCTCAAAGCTTCTAACGATATTGTTTTCGGTGCGAGAACGTAAAGCTAATTAAATTTCCAAGAAGCGACTGAAATCTTTATATTTACGAGAATGTCACCAGCCACCCCATTTCTCTGTCTTGATTTCAAATTATATGAAAAAGAGGTTGGATCAGTAATATCAGGTTAACTATACTTTGCGTTGGAATTTAATGATATTCATAAAATGTTATGATTAATTTGAAATATCACTTAATATATGTATTTAATTTTGGAATATTGTAATGACTGTGTACATATGTATTTGGTTAACATGTTATTATATAATGCAATATAAAAGTTCGTTCTATTTTTCTGAGAAAAATTAAAGAACATTTTATTTATATTAAAAAATATATATTATATGAAATTATCTTATTATATTAAACATTTCATTTAATTAGTATAGTATATGCCGTATGATATTTTTCCAACTCTCCCGTAATCGTATAATCCCGCGCTCGTAGAAATGCTGAGGTTTCTGGTTAAATAACGTATCTAGGTAATTTTTCCAAATGATTCTTCCAAGAAAGTCAAGTTTTAAATAGCAAAGATGTTTAGAAGCGATCTAAATCAATGGTAGTCTGAGAGCGCAAGGTGGGGAAAGTACGGTGGATGGACAGAAACATCAAGTTGTAAAAGTTTGTATGGGGGTGGCCAAACACACTTGTGTGAGCATTGCCTCGGTGAAACGCAATCGCCTTTCTGTTTGCTAATTCAGGCCGCTTCTGGTCGATTGTACACTTTAATGCACTTAGTTGTAAATTGTATTTCTCTGTATTAAAGATCTGGTTTTCAAGTGATAGCTCATAATTAACGATTTCTTTCTCGTCCAACCAAATGCATAAAGAATCATCTTCAGACGAAAATCTTTTACACTTAACATTACAATCCATTTTTCATGAAATGTATCCATCCGCTTTAAAGATAGATCGATCGTTGCGCTTCGATAGAGAATCACAAGTAGAAATTCGGTCTGCCAATTCTCATATGTCGGCATTGCTAACCATTCTCAGTTGAGGTAATTGATTTGTCATTGTTGACTGGTTGACTACAAGAATTTCCCCGATATCTCGAGTTATTCTATGCTGATCACTTTCAATTAGCGGATTGCTAAGATTAAAATTGATTTCACAAAACTCTCTGAACCACTTACGGCATGTTGATTCGTCAACAGCACTCTCAATTTAAATAGCTCATATCTTCTTTTGCGCCTGCAAAGCATTTTTGTGTTTGAAACGATGAATGCCGTCTGAGAGATATTCTACGTTGGTCGCTAGACAGGTTTTTCAAAATAATTATGGTTAAATAAAACTAAGGGTTGATAACCCGACAGGAGTGAGCTGGCTGGGGTTAATCCGTAACTGATGATCGTGGTTCCCAGTCTACGTTAAGCTGTTGGTTTAGTTGTTAAATAGCATCAATTTCTGATGCGTCTCTAATCTTAAATCTTTTTTTACTATAATCATACTTTATTTTTCATTTAGTGTTGTCCATTTTTCAGTAAATTTAAATAGCACTAAAATAGAATTAATACATATTGTATGAAAATGTATGTGCAGCAATATATTAATAAAGGTCAAATCTACAAATATTGCTTTCATTTGTCGATGAAAATCTACGTTATGAACAATAATTTTTGAGCTTCCCTTGTAATTACCCCCCCCCCCCCCTCCCGGGGTTAGACCTCATACGTAAGAGCTGTTTTTATAACATCTTTTATAATTTTTTTCTTCTTTATTTGGGTTTTTCGCCACGATCTAAAACTCAAAAAATATCAAAAATATCTGTTCTTATGTAAATAAAGAATCATTGGGTAAAAACAAAAAAACCAAACATTAAAAAACAAAAACATTAAAAGACCACATTAAACGAAACATAAATACAATTTTGGAATTATTAACTCTTTAAAATTAAACACCACATATTTTCAATTAGAATGGATGGCACTTAGGATTACCGCAATTAGGACAGAATGGCAATGGGTTCTTCTCTTTCTCCTTTGATGAGTAATATCTTTATGGAGGAAGTCGAGAGTGACATATTAAGTAAATCTCTTAAAAAGCCAATAATATGGCTTACATATGTTGATGATATTTTTGCTATATGGCAACATAGCATTGACGATCGAAATATTTTTTTAGAATATAAATTCTCGAGAGCTTACAATTAAGTTTACTTTAGAGATGGAGAAGGAGAATAAATTGCCATTCCTCGACACTTTAATAATAAAACAAAACAACACATTAAAAACTACAGTTTAGAGAAAACCGACAAACACAGATAAGTATCTAATTTTTTTTTCAATCACTCAAAATCAGTCAAAATAGGAGTAATTAAAAGTTTATATGACAGAGCAAAACTTGTTTGTACCGACAGTGACACACTACAAAAAGAAATAAATCACATCAAAAATATTTTAATAAAAAAACAATTACCCAAAAAATTTTATAGATAAATCGTTTAAAACTTTTGATATCAGACAAAACAGACAAGTTATTAATAACAATAATACTAATAACTCTCAAACAATTAATCTCACAATTCCTTACATCCGCGGTATTTCTGACACAATTAAAAGAGTAGGAAATAAATACAACATAAAAACGAAATTTAAAACAAAAATACTCTTAGATCTATATTAACAAAAACTAAACCAAACAACACACAACAAAATACCCAAAAATGTGGTTTATAAAATTCCCTAAGAATGTGGCAAATTTTATATAGGTGAGGCATCTAGACCGTTTGATGTTAGAATAAAAGAGCGTAAAAACCTTCTTGGAAAGGCCCATTTTAGTAAATCTAGAATTTGTCAACACGCATGGGAATCGGATCATAAAATCAATTGGAATAATTCCAAAACGGTATTAAAAGATTCGGTAACAAAATACAGAAGATTAAAAGAAACCGCTAAAATCAATTTAAATAAAAATAACTGTATTGCTATGCCTTCGGTAAATTTAAATTCAAGATAGTTCCCGATTCTAAAGAATATAATTAAAAACATTTAAGTATTTCAATATACAATCAGAATCACACAGTGAACCTCACCTATATATATTTTTTTGGTAATATGTCACTGTCATTAAAAACTTATTGTCAATGTAAGTATCACTAAACTTGAAGAGATTAGCACTAAACATCAAATCACTTTTTTTGAACTGCTCGACGCACGTTTTGCTAACCATGTTAGCAATCATGTTAAATCAGATCCTGTTAACCATGTTAACAGGATCATCTCCTGTTTAACCATGTCAGATCATCTCCTGATGATGCTAATATGGTTAGCGAAACCTGCGTCGAGTAGTAAAAAAAAGTGATTTGATGTTTAGTGGTAAATCTCTTCAAGTTTAGTGTTTCATACCAAAGGTTCCAATAGAAGAATTGAATGTAAGTATCATTGACATACACAAAAAATATATTTACTTCCTATCTTGTTAGATTCGTTTTGAAAACGGGAAGAGAATACTTCCCGAAAAGTTAACGATAAAAGTTTATATATTTTTTTAGAACATTTTTGTATTTTTTAAAATTTTATTCGTTAGTTATTATTAAAAAAAAATTATTACAAAAAAGAATCACTGAGAAATTAGTCCCCGTTTGGTTTTGTTTTTGTTTTACCCCAGTGATTCTTTATTTACATAAGAACGGATATTTTTAATATTTTTTGAGTTTTAGATCGTGGCGAAAAACCCAAATAAAGAAGAAAAAAATATATGAACAAGCCACAATCATTCAGATATTATCTTTTGTAATTTATTCAAATATTTTATGCGATATCGCATAATGAATTGAATGGCCCTTCGAATGTTAATCTCTAACAGCTCAACGATTACTTATATACGCTCTATCTTTGAAATAATTAGGGGGGGGGGGGGGGGACAAGCTCACCCTTTCAAACAGCCAACTGTTAAATTACAGACCGCTGCGTTCATTTGTTTCTTTTTGCTAGCTGTTCAATTAAGAGCGTGTTAACATTTTTGTCAGGATAGTTACTGTTCAAATTCGTGATTTTTTAAGTACTTCTTGAAATGTTAATCAGTATTAATAATAATATCCGACAACACTGACATAACAAGATGATTTAGTTCTTTCATTTTCCACTGTTGATGGGTAAAATTACTATTTTAAAGAATTTAACAATTTTGAATTAAATCAACATATAGAGCCTTTGGATCATATCAAGGGAGTATACTGAGAATCAACGTAATATCTAGTTCCGCTTTTTTACTTACGTTTCACGAATTTTCAGGTCATCCTTGCATAGTGTATGTTCAAAGGAAAAAAGTGATTGATATGATATGAAATAATGTAGACACACACACACACACACGCACGGAGTTGAGGTTGTCTTCTATACATCGCTCTTCTATACATCGCTCATCTTGTGTCAGTTACTTTATTTCTTCCCATGTTATGCCCCTTTTTCCACCCGTGGTATTAAATAGTTTTAATGTTGAAAATAACTCGTCTACATAAGTCGTACCAAACCAAATCAGGCAAAAATGCGGCTTTTGACATTTTTAAGCAAGAACTCGCTTATGGATTTTCTTATTATATATAACCTTGCTTTATATTTGATGTATAGTGCCTTGCTTTATAGTGCCATTGGGGTTTTCCATGATCCTTGCATACAATGAACATATCGAATAGTTTTGGCTACTCTTTGAATGTTTTTTCAGTTCGAACTGTTAAAGATGGACTTGGGCGAGGACCATGTTCAACATTCTTTCTGTTCGAAATTTACCTCTCACTACTTCATTACCATAAGCAATTAGAATGACTTCAAACGCTTCAGAGGCACTTTCCCTCAACTTTATTCAATCGCGGCTCAAAAGGCATTACAGAAGATTTACACAGATTTACAAATTTCTGATGATGAAAGTATAAGTACCTATATAAATGTAAAGCTGTGTATTAATTTTGAGTTGACGCTGCTTGATATATAAAAATGTATTCAGTCATCTTTTGTATTGGACAAACTCTGTTATCCATATACTAATTATTTTCATATATAGATAGGCCAAAGCTAATTTGTATTATTGAGGTATAAAATGGAAGAGAAATCTGTTTAGTAATTATCGTTATTTGACACAGATGTTTAGATTCTTTTTTAATGAAGTACTTAAGTAATACTATTTTCAAGTTTTGCAAAAATAAGAAGATAAAACACCGAAAGAACGAGCTGAAGTTTAAATTCTACTTGTATAAGGCTCTCGAACTTGAAAACTAGCTTAACTGCTTTAAGTTTATTGCATAACAATGTATCAAAACAGCCAACGATGTTGGTTTTACCCTGATGCCTTAAAACAAATTAACTTCGACTGAATGTTTTAATGCCCCAGAAATTTAAACTTGTTATGTATTTAAGGAACTAAATAGTTCACAAAATCTTGAGAAAACTCATTTTATGTATTCGAAATATTATTCCTTATTAGAAATACAATAATTTGTATGTCCACGAAATGACTGTACTAACTTTTTATATCGCTGCTTGGAATGCTATTGAAATTGTTCTTTTACTGATCGTTGAATGTATTTAAAGTGGTTTCCTTTCATCAGCAAAAGCAGCTTAGGGCATAAAAAATAATAGTCGTTTGCCAAATCGGGCGAATAATGGGGAAGTTGAAACCAAAAAGAATGTTTTCAATAAATCAGTGATAATTCAATCAATATTCCAAGTTCTATTCTCACGAATCTTACTGGAGATTTTTTCGAAATTTTCACTATATCTCGCATTTTTCCAAAATTTTTATTGGCATTCACTTGATTGGCCTAAACCTATATCATCATTCCCTTCTGCCTTTTCTAAATTATCTATGCCACTCAAAAAATGTGCTTGTAATAAACAATTATCTCCATAAGCGATTTTCACCATTTGGGACCTTTTGGGGAGCGGTCTTGCCATTTTTAATACAGAACTTAATGCCGATCCTTTGTTATTTACTCATTTTACTACCGTTACAAAGTACTATCACTTATTAGGGTGCAATAAAACTATCTGCGTTTTTTTCGTTGTTTATAAACACAGGATTCACTCTTCAGCGGTCTAATCCGATTTCCACTTTTGCTCCGACAAATAAACATTTCGCCTTCGGTATTATGTGTCGATGTTCGACGGTTTTTAACAAAAATGTTAAAATGAGGTAGTTAGTTAGTTAGTTAAATTAGGATGAAGGTCGCATCGGTGACAGAGACCATTTAGCGACCACAGTGTGTCCATTAATTGAGACCTTTTGAATGACTACGGCAGATGTTCGCTTACATTAGAGATTTAGGGTTCTGGGTTTGATAAAGAAGGGCGAATGTTGAAGAAAAGCGGAATGTTTTCGGATGGTGGTGGGGTGAACGCGTAATGGAGATTAAGGAATGGGGAGGATGGATAATGAGAGATGTGAGAGAGGTAGGGCGATAGCAGCGACTAAATGTGATCAATGATGGATATTTCTCTTAGATAGAGGAGGAGAACATCCAGGGAGCCGGGTCGGAAGAGAGTAGGGAGGTCACTGGGGAGGGAAAGTCTGGTCCTGACGTTTGATGTGGTGCGACATTCTATAAGAAAATGGCGGACGGTCAGAGGTTCACCGCAAAAGGAGCAGATGGGAGGAGGGTCGTTCCTCAAGAGGTGCTGGTGAGTGAGAGCGCAATGTCCAGATCTCATCCTGAACCAGATGGTAAAGATTCTTTTACAAGGGAAGATCGGAAAATTGTTGAGGAAGTAGGTGGTTTTAACTTCTCTGAGCTTATTGTGTCCGTGTAATAGGCTCCAGTGATTCTGTAACTGTCCTCTAACCAGGGATTTGACGAAGGACGGTAGGTCGGATGAAATTAGAGTGGGACATGGTGATCCATCTGTGGCAGCTATTTTAGCCTGTGTCTGCCATCGCGTTTCCAACTATACCGCAGCGGCTAGGGATCCAGAGAAACTGAACGGTGGATCCGATGGCAAGGATATCCTCAATTAGGTCCAGACAGCGGGATATGAGAGGATGATTGTCTAATCCCTTTTCCATAACTCTAAGGGTATTGGTGGAGTCCGAACATATTGCCCATTTGGATGGGGGTTGGGAGAGTATGAATTGGAGAGATTTTTCAAGGGCTAGGGTCTCAGCCATGTAAGAGCTTGATTGAGGGCTTAGGTGATAGCGAAAGGTTTGGGGAAGGAGAGGATTCCCTAAGGGAAAGAGTACGAATGCAGATCCTACACCAATTGCAGATTTGGATCCATCAGTGAAAATAATATTGGTTTGGGGAATCGAGTCGAGGATGATATGGAAGTGGTGCTGAAAGGAGAGTGCAGGGGTGGATGATTTGTCAAAGTGGAGCAGGGAGAAGTTAAAAGGCACAGAATGTAGGGCCCATGGGGAATGATTAGAAGGGGTAATTGGATAGCAGTCCTGATAAGGGAGATTGTATTTATTCCTGGATTGATGAAAAATGTGGGCCACGCACTCAAGAGGACTAGTTCTGATAAGATGTGGCGGGATAGGTCGAGGATTGAAGAATGAGGAAGCGTGAGGGAGAAATGGTCTGGATGAGAGGCTGTAAGAATAGTTTATAAGTAATTGAAGACGTCGATGTGTTAGTGGTTCTATCTCAGCCTCACAAAGCAGGCTGGGGATAGGAGTGGTTCGAAAGAGACCCAAGGACAGTCTGATGGCTGTGTTCTGGATGGGAAAGATCAAGTTGAGGTAGGAGGTTGGAGCAGAGCGGTATACTATGCTGCCATAGTCTATCTTTGGCCGGATGGCAGTTAGATAAATTGAGCGAAGTGAGCGATAGTCAGCTCCCCAAGTGGAGTGAGCGAGGAACTTTATTAGGCTTAAAGATCTAATGCATCTAGATTTTAGATCAATGAGGTGAGCCTTCCAGGTTAGGCGGTAGTCAAATGTTAGGCCCAAGAATCTTCCGATAGACTGAGTTAGGATATCTCGATCTAGGAATGTGAAGGATTGGAGTCTAGAGCAGGAGTTTTTTCTGCAGAAATGTACGATGTTGGATTTTTCAGGGGAGAAGTTAAAACCGGAGCGGGTGGACCAAGTAGAGAGCTCACCGAGGACACTCTGGATTCTTCTCTCGCAGACGCACGGGCTTTGGGAGGAATAATACAACAGAACGTCGTCCGCATAGAGGCGAAACTGCACTTTATTTTCGAAGATTTCAGAGATGCTAGTAACTGCTATATTGAATAGGGTGGGGCTAAGAACGGATCCCTGCGGTACCCCATTCTCTTGTGGATGATAAGAGGACATGTGACCTCTGATTCTGACAGAGAAGAGGCGATTGGTCAAGAAGTTGTGAATTAATTTTATTAATGGGCCTCGATACCCCCAAAGGTGCAGAGACTGATGATTTGGTATGTCCATACAGTATCAAAAGCAGACTTCATGTCCAAAAAGGCGGCTATAAGGTGGTAACCTCGTATAAATGCTTCCTTGATATTCTGGTCGAAAGCAACTAGGTGATCTAGAGTAGATCTATGCGGGCGAAATCCTAGTTGATGTTTGTCAAGAGGAGAGTTTTTCTCCAAGAGCCAAGATAGCCGTCTGAGCACCATTCCTTCGAGGATTTTGCACAAGTGGTT
Source organism: Cosmopolites sordidus (assembly GCA_031761425.1). Lineage (NCBI taxonomy): Eukaryota > Metazoa > Arthropoda > Insecta > Coleoptera > Curculionidae > Cosmopolites > Cosmopolites sordidus. The sequence goes on along the minus strand of JARFXV010002302.1, from coordinate 89,723 downwards.
GGTCAGAGATATTGGGCGGTAGCTTGAGGTAAGAGTACGGGGTTTGCCAGGTTTATGGATAGGTATCAGGATGGAGTTTCGCCATGAAGATGGGAAAGATCCGGTGAACAACATGTCATTATATATTTCGAGGAGAAATTGGATAGCTGAGGGAGGTAGTTGTCGGATGAGAGGAATGGGTATTAGATCGGGCCCTGGAGCACTTGGTCTGCATCTAGACAAAGCCCAGTGTAGCTCTTTTAGAATGAAGGGAAGGTTGTAGTGAGAGGGTTGGGGTTCGCTGAAATTGAGAGGGAACTCATTTTGTTCTTTGTATCTGATGAATTCGGGGGAGAGGCCTGAGTTGCTGAAGACTGAAGTGAAGTGGTCGGCAAAGCACTCAGCTTGGTCTATGTCAGAAGTGATCCAGGTTCCATTGTGCAGTAAGCCCTGGATGTGACTGGTTGGTCTTCCTTTGAAGACCTTGATCTTTTTCCAGAATATGGTAGTTGATTGTTGAGGACCGATGGAGCTAACGAACGAAGACCAGGAGGCTCGTTTCGCCGCTAGAATTGTTCTTTTGGTAGCTGCCCTAGCTCGTTTGAATTTGATAAATTTCTCTGGAGAAGGATGGTGTTTGAACCTATTGAGGGAGCTCTTTCTGTGCCTTATAGCTCTAGCAACCTGTGAGTTCCACCATGGTACGGGGGGACGATGGCGATTGTGTTCTGAGTGGGGAACAGATTTTTGGGCAGCCGTCTTGATGTTCTGTACCAAGACAGAAATTTTGTAATCAGAGTCTCCGGACACTATTTTTTGGGGAGGGAAAGAAGAATGGTAGATGTCCCAGTTCGCTTTGCGGAAATTGTATAATAGTTTAGGTGGGGATTGACTGTGATGAGAAGGGAAATATATTAGGAGAGGATAGTGATTGCTGCCGTGTAGATCCCCAATAGGGCTCCACTGCAGATCTGAGAGAAGATTTGGAGAGCAGAGTGAAAGGTCGATGGAGGAAAGTGATCCTGTTGATAAGGAAACGTGAGTGGGTACTGGGGAGTTCAAGATGGAAGTGGAGGTGTTTAGTAAAATGTTTTCTATCCATTGACCGCGAGGGTCTGTATGGGTTGAGCCTCAGGATGGACTGTGTGCATTGAAGTCTCCGCATAATATAAAAGGGTGGGGAAGTTGAGAAATTACGTCCTGCAAATCCTCATATGATATGGGGGAGGCAGAGGGAAGGTAGATGCTGCAAAGAGTGAGAGCCGTCTGGTGTTCTAATCGGATGGCGATTACTTCCAATGGAGAGTTTAAGTGAACTAGAAAGCAGTCTATCGAAGGGTGAGTCAGAATGGCTACTCCGCCTGAGGCCCCAGCAGCATCGGTTCTGTCCTTTCTAAACATATTGTAGTTTTTGAACCTGTACGTGTGGTTAGGTTTAAAGTTTGTCTCCTGTAGGAGTAGGACTAGAGGATTATATTGCTAAGAAATGAGCTTGAGCTCATCGATATGGGTGGTGAAACCTCCAAGATTCCATTGTATTAGGGTGAAGGTAAGCTTGAAAATGTGTAGTAAGATCTAAAGAGATAGGAATGATTATCTAGTTCTTGTTAATGGTTCCCTTAGGTGGAAGGTCTTGAATATGCTGATCAGAGAAATCGACCATCATCAAGTCCTGAACAGAGTCAGGAGGTCTTTGTTTGGAAGGATTGATTTCCTTTTTCCCCGATTTTTTATTGGAAAGGGTACTCCTTGTAGAGGAGTCCGAAGAGGATCTGGAGAGGGGGGCTGTATTAGATCGGGCTTTGGAGGGTATTTTGTATTTGTAGGGGAGTTTTTTGGCACCCATTGAGTCTGGTGCCTGAGGTGTTTTGTTGGATGATTTTTCAACTCCTGATGATCTAGGAGTGGGTAGAGAAAGTGGGTAGGAAAGTATAATGTAGAGAGGATCGTTGTGAGGGAGGTGCAGGGGGTGTTGGTTTTCGGGAATGTGAGGGGGGTGTGAGGAAAGAGGGAGAGATTTGAGAACTTGTGATAGGGGTTAAGGGATTGGCGAGGGAAGGAAGGTCGCACTGCGTGGAGACCGACACAGTGGACCTTGGAATGGCCGCGAGGTGGTTGGTGATAGCATTGCTGTATGAAATGTTGAGGCTTGGGTGGAGTGAGTAGAACTTCCTTTTAGCAACAGGATAAGGAAGCTTTTCTGTGACCCTTATCTTTTGGATTTCAAATTCTCTGCAGTATGTCTGGCAACCTTTATATCTCTCTTGACAGTGAACCTTTATATCTCTCTTGACTTATAGACTCTTGACAGTGACAACACATATAGGTTGAAGAGTGCAAGGAGCTTCGCTATGGCTAGAATGACCACAGGAAGGGCAGATCTCTGGAGAGGAGCAGCGAGTGGTGGTATGTCCAAATTTTTGGCAATGGAAGCATCCTAGCGGAGGTGGAATGTATAGTCGGACACAAAGGGAGTACCATCCTGCATTAACCCTTGCTGGAAGGGAATGAGTCTTGAACGAGAGAACTAGCAGTGTTTTAGCTGAAGTCTGATCAGAGCCTTTAGGAGAAATGCGATGGACACCGATAACTCCTTGATCTTGCATATTTTCTATTATTTCTTGATCTGTGCAGTTCGCTAAGTCAGAACAGGTTACAATGCCCTTGATGATATTACGGGAGGAATGCGGAGAGACTTCTACGTCAAAAGTGTGGAGTTTGTTAAGTTTAGCTGCCATTAAAGACTGTCTTTCATTCAAAACCTCTATCAATAGTGTGCCATCACTTTGCTTTCTGGTATCAGACAGTGTTCCAAGTTGAGCTAGTAACGCTTTGGGTATTAAAAATGGAGACATTTGTTTAAAATATTCAGATTCATTTTTGAGTTTTATTACAAAAAACTTGTCAAACATACCCGTCGATGCCGGGGACTCAGTTCTGGGTCTTTTGGACCCGCTAAGGGGAGGAAAGTTAAATTTTGAAGTCATGTGGTTCCCACGAGAATGGGGGAAATACAAGTCGGCCAGAGCAGTGCCCCATACCCCGGCAACCCTAAGTACTCTGGGGGGACGGAAGGTACCCCAGAAGCACCGTTCGCGACACCTGATCCCCTCAGGTGCCATGCAGCCATCACCACGGTGGCTAACTGTTTGGCTTAAGGGCTATGACAGAAAGGAGACAGAACAGGACATACACACAACGTGACTGGGGACCTCGGGGACGTCACACCCCGTTTCTCGGAGGAGCACCTCCAGGACCCCTTGAGAGCGTTAAAATGAGTGAAGTAGCTTGCGAAATTAAGGCAACTTAGGCAATTAAAGCAAGTAGAATCATGGTCTCTCGATGACGGTATTTTAAGATAATGTGAAGCTGTAGATCCTAGAACAAGAACTAGGAAATTTTTAGAGGAATTAAGAGTACCCCACACGGTAGTTAATCGGCATTTGAGATGAATAGGAATGATGCCAAAGTTTTAAGATTAATAGTCTGGCTAGATAATGCCCATTTTACTTTCTGTTTCAGGTGTGGCCAGCACCGAATATCTAACTCGCGACGAAACTACTCTCCCATGAGTCCAACATCAATGAAGAGAAACTAGCCAAAAGGCGAATAAAAGATCCCTTCCCCCGTGGTACCCATGTTAGTTAAGCTTATTTGTCATTGTTGGATGGGTTTCAATCAAAGTTCAGTTGTAGCTGAAGATAGTACTTTACTGATTTCTGATACTAACGCCAGAGGTGCCTGTGGTAATGCTGGTGGAAAACCAGTTTTAAGGGTGTGCGTAGTAAAGTAAACCGCACACCCACGCAAATTGTAACAACCTAGTGAATGCGTCGCATCTTGGCTTCTGAATAAAAATATAATACTGAATAAAATATCGTCAAATTTTTAGGGAGTGTTAAGGAAAGTTGACACAACATACACCTTCCACCAAGAGACTTCGCTTCTATTTTCTTTAAAATAGAGCTAATTAATTTAACTAATTACTAATTAAAATAATTCTAGTTATTTTTGTAACAGAGGGTGTATATATAATACGCCATAGATTCAAAGTTTAGAAAAGGAGCAATAAAAATTATAGGAGTGACATAAATCGATAAATAAAATCATAAATGACCCTTGCAGTGTCGATTTTTGAAATATACAGGTGAAATAGCGTCATCTAGTTAAAACGGACATAATTCGATAGTTTGTAACAAATATTGGCGTTTGCTACTTTACAAATGGTAAATCATCAATCGAAACTAGAATTATTGCAGTTTCGTATTTAAAAAAGGTACTGTGTGTCGAAACAATTGCCATACAAGGTTTTTTTTTAAATATAATGGAACTTTAGGCAAAGGTCTCAGTTCTTTTATTTGAAATTGCTATTTGTGTCGTTAAGAAAATCCAAGAGAGATTATCGAATTACAGCTAAATCATTACAGTGTCATTGTTTGGTTTATCGTCCTTGTGTCCTTGTTTCTTAAGTTTAGGAAAAAGGGTTGCCAATATCATAACCATCAAAGAATTATTATAAAAGTAAAAGCAATTAGTAAAACATTTTCAAAATTCAAATGATAAGTAGTGAGTAATTAGTAAAACATTTTCAAAATGCAAATGGTAAGTAGTGAGTGTTCACATTAAATAGAAAAATAAAGAAATAAAACTTTATGTATTGTAAAAATTGTATTTAAAAAAATCGATATTTGAGAATTATTCTTGAATAAAATGATAAAAAATAAACTACAAATATTATATACCAAACTGTTAGGCGAACCATTAGGTTAGGTTATGTTAGGTTAGGGTTGGTTGGACAGTCCCATTTAGCACCCTTGTTGTGAAAACATTCACAACTCAAAAATGTTCCCCGTATGTATGATAAATAAAAGTTTAGGCGTTTAAAAGCATCAATACCAGAGAAAAATAACCATCCGCATTTCGGAGAAGCATTAAAAATGGAATAATGTTTGCAATGAAATTTATTACTACTCTAAAAGCGCATATAGGTATTAATGGTATGTGGCTCTAAAAAAAGTAACGGGATTTCAGGGAAATTGAAGTACTTGGGATCGAGGAAGGTGAGGCATGTTGGTGTAGAAATTGGAATAGAAAATTTTCACGCGGCGTTGATGGGTAAAAATTCGAATAAACATTCAGAGTTGAGAGTTCGAGACAAAAATACGTAAAAAAAGTTCGGATTGAACGGTTGACGGGGAAGTTTGAAGTGAGATCTCGTCTAATCACAGCACGTAGAAGTTTGCATGTTCTGCAGTATGTATAAAGTTAAGAGATAGTTTCACGTTGATAGTTGGAGTTGAGAAGTTTTTGGAAAGAGTTCGATGAGAGATTACCCGGTAACAGCATGTAGAACAGAGCGCACGTAGGAATTCGAATAAACAGTCAGGTTCGAGGCAGAAACACGTAAAAACAGTTTAGAATGAACGGTTGACGGGGTTCGAAGTGAGATTTCGTCTAATCACGGCACGTAGAAGTTTGCATGTTCTGCAGCATGTAGAAAATTCGATGAGAGTTCCAAACGCTTTTTTTGAACTGCTCGACGCATGTTTGGCTAACCATGTTAGCATCATCAGGATATGATTTAATCTCATCAGATTAAATTTAATCAGATCATATCAGATGATTTAATCTCATCAGATTAAATCATCTCCTGATGATAACATGGTTAGCGAAACGTGCGTCGAGCAGTTCAAAAAAAGCGTTTTGGTGTTTAGTGGTAAATCTCTTCAAGTTTAAAAAAAGGCTTGTCATATATCGCACTAGACAATAGATTTATTGAAAGAAAAATTTCCTGGGTGGGTTATTTCGCGAAATGATAGTGTCAACTGGCCAGCAAGATCGTGCGATCTCACGCCCTTGGATCGTTTTTGAGGGGTTATGTTAAATCTCTGGTTTACAAAAATAAACCCCGAACGATTTTCGACCTTAAATAAAATATTCAGGACACAATTCAAAATATACCACACGATATGTGTGAAAGAGTGATCAAAAATTGGTTATCCAGAATGTATTGCACTAGATAAAGCCGAGAGGGACATTTAAACCATATTATTTTCAGAAAATAATACTGGTATTTGTTTTTCCAGATAAAATATAAATTACTGGATTCTCACGTGTAGTTATCATTGTAACTGATTTTAAAGCTCTGACACCATTATTGAAAAACACATAATAATATAACGATTTCGAAAATTTCTCGAAAAATGACAACAATGATTTTAGAAGTCATTTCAAATATTTAAATATATCTTTTTAAATACGTTGTGTGTACATCATCCAACGAATAATCATTTCACAAAATTTGACGTTTCTTCGATACAAAGCTTCATTTCTTTACGAAAATTTTCTATATCAGCTAACATATACATAGTTCAAATACCTTGAAACACAGACAATGTTTTTATGGTCCGACATCATAAAGTTAATTAAATTCCATCGTAGACGCGCGAGGAACAACAGAAATCTCTGTATTTATAGGGATGTCGCTTATTTCCACTTCTGACTAGTTGAAAAACAAACCAGACTAGTCTTATTTGTCGCTTATCCCCTTCGGGGACTAGAGGTGCACAAACATAAAGATTATCCAGAGAAAAACATCGTTTTTTTTGTAGAATTTAATCTCGAGAGAATCAGTCACTTCAGTTAATCCCATCAAATTAACTCACCTAATATGAAATTATTTCTTAAGTGTATTAGAATGTTGATCCTTTTTTTATTAGCTTACAGCTTTCGCATAGAAGCCCTAAAGTTAAGGTAAACTGTTTGAATATTACATTGACTTGAAATATTGGACTGACTGGAAAGATGGTAGAGATTTTTTAAAGAGAAAAAGAAATGCAAATAGTTTATGCAAATTTTTATTTAGTCTATTGTGCAATTACTCCATAATCTATTATGCAGCAGCTTCATAATGCATTTTTCTAAAAATTATTCTTATTGCAAAAAAATATCAAAAAGTTGTTTTTCACCTCTTCTTTCGTTTTAAAAAGTTTCTAATTTTAAACAATTTTAGAGGGAGAGGAACAGATGGTAGTCCGAGTGTGCAATATTCGGTCAGTAAGGTGTATGGGATACAACATCCGAATTAAACTTCAACAATTTTTGTTAAGTCCTGATAGAAACGTGGGGTGGTGTATTGTCATGATGAAACATGGCGCCTTTCCTATTTGCTGCGTCTTCAGATAGTCTAATTGTGAATAGTGGAGATCGGTGTTAATGTTTGGGTTGCGTGGAAGAAGCTCAAAGTGTATAGGTTGCTTCTAATCCCACCAAATGGAAAGCACAATTTCTTTCTTTCGCTTCAGAAATGGAGCCTTCAAATTATTTTTCAGCTAAAGTTCGCATGAGATGATTCGGTCAAGCAGATTTCGCTCACTAAGTTCGTTAGGGATCCACACATTGTATCTGCAAACGTATTCTTTTTTTTCAGATGATCAAAAACGATCGATTTACAAATATTTAACTTACTTGGTATATCACGGATAGTGATGCATGGACCTTCGGCTATTATGGCCCTTATTTCCCCACGTCAGTATTTGAAGGACGGCCAGAGTGATACCGGTCTTCCAGGCCACAATCTCCGCCCCTGATCCGATCAAACCACTCTTACACCCATCTTTTACTCAATAGAACCCTTTCACTAAACGGTGCAAATTTTGTTTTTTGTTTCGGCAGCGTTTTCGCCCTTTTCGAAATAAAAACGCATAATAAGGCATAAATGCAAATTATCGACCGATATTTTCAATTTGAATCAATTTGACTAACTGAAAGCAAATCAAAGAGAATCTGAACGTAAACATTGTAAATACCAAATGAATTAATATTATGTAAATAAAGATTACTAATTCAATACAGATTATAAAGTGTACCATTTTTTGTAACATCTAATTTATTTTTACCTAATAGGTTTAAACTTGTATTTCTTAACAAATGTAATGAACGAATTCCCAAACCATAATAAAGTAAAAGGCTCACACGAAAACTAATCAGCCAGTTTTGAAGAGTAATTCGTGTGGAGAGTTTTCTATTTTAACGGCTAGCTGTTTTTTTACCTAGCCTAAAATTCTCACGTTTTAACAATAAGAAGCTCGCAAAAATGTTTGTATTGACACTTTGAATGCCATTCAAAATGATCCAAACCTATTGGAAATGATAATAACATGTGACGAATTGTGTTTTTTTACTTATAATCCTGAAACGAAGCGCCAATTTACGCACTGGAAGAGCTAGAATTCAGAACAAATCAGAATTCAAAGCAATGATGATTGTTTTTTTTCGTTATTCATGGGATTGTGTACTTTCACTGGATTCCTGAAGGTCAAACTATTAATCAACATTACTACCTTAACGTTCTTGCTGAACGCCGTGAAAGAATAAGGAAAAAACGACCCGAATTGCAGAAGGACAAGTCATGGGTTCCTCACCAAGACAATGCGCCGGCTCATTCCGCATTAACTGTCAAGAGGTTTCTAGCCAAGAACAACATCTCAGTGTTAGACCATCCACCTTATTCGCCTCATGTTGCGCCGTGCGACTTCTATCTGTTTCTCAAGGTGAAATCGGCATTAAAAGAAATAAGATTTGAGTTCGTTGAAGATGTGAAAGAGAAAGAGGCACTCGTTCTGAAGGAGCTGACAGAAGAAGACTGTTTCGAACAATGGAAGATTCACATGAAGCGTTGTAGGGATAGAGGAGGGATATATATTGAAGATGATAATAAATAAATATGTATGAAATCAAAATTAAATGTTTTACAGCGCCACTCTCGTTATTTAATGGTCACATCTCGTATTATTAATTCTCGGGGTTCTTACCTTTAGATTCGCTTTGATTTGCCTCCAGTTACTCAAGTTGAATTGAACGTTATCTAAATAAAAAACAAGATTTGTGCCGATTACAGAGAGGGTTCTGTTGGGGAGAAAACGGTGTAAAAGTGGTTTGGTCGGTTCAGGGGACCGGCATCGCTACGGGCAACTTTCAAGCGGTAAAGTCAAGGAAATAAAGGTCATAACAGCTGAAGATCAAGATCTACGCACAATGATCTCTGTGATAGCAGATCAGTTAAATATTGGCAAATCTCGATCATTTTTAACATCTTACAAAAGATGGTTACTACCGATACAATGTGTAGGTCCCTCCCTGTGCTCCATTTCTGTAGTGGCGAATAAAGAAGCTGATGAAAACGGACTGTGTACAAGAGTACGTAACAAAAAACGTCATAGGGATTGCCAGGATAAGTGGTTTTCCTCCAGTTCGGCCTTCATCCAAAAAAGAATATACTTTGCATTTGGTGGGATCGGGACGGACCCGTACAATTTGAGCATACTTTATGCACCCAAACACAATAAACAGCACTTCTACTGTTCCCAATTAGATTGGCCGAAGGCAGCAATTGAAGAAAGACTGGAAAGGCGTCGTGTTCCAATCAGGACCCGTCAAAAATTATTAAGCTTCAATGAGGATGTTTTGCCACATACATCTTACTCACCGGATATGGTATCCTTGAACTACCATCTATTCTGCTCTAAGCTATTTTGCTGCTAAGAGGTAAAAAACAATCTGATGGAAGTTTTTGGCAATAAAAATGCTAATTTTTGGCATTCTGGATCTACCACTACGTTGGCGAAAAGTTTGCTATATAAAAATGATAATTACATAATAGACTAAATACATATTTACATAACTATCTGCGTTTCTGGTGTTCTTTAAAAAGTCCCTACGAACTTTCCAAACAACCCGATAGCTGGCTTGAATATTTCTAGTAAATAAAATTAAATAATGTTGATAAGTTCACGTAGTTGTAAGTTTTAGAGCAAAAGTGTATTTGCTTTTGAGCGGATCGTAAGGTACGGAAATGTATGATGACTTGCTAAAACATTAGAAAATCATTTCCCGTCCTATTCCACTATTAAAAACCAGATTACTTAAATCAAAGGTGGGTGAGGAAGAACAGATGTAATCGGAGAGAAGCGGCCCGGGTAATCAATTTTTGTAAAAAAAAATCAATAATGTCCATCTTAATTAACAAACATTTGGACCAAAGTTGACGAGATTTACATATAAACACCAAATCTTTTTTTTACTTTCTCGATACGAGTTTCACTAACCATGTTAGCATCATTAAGAGATGACACTCTTATTAGATTAGACTGAATCAAACTCATATTTTTCGAAAAAATATTGAAAATATTGTCATTTGGGTAAAACTAATTGTTCAAAACAATAAAGAGCCGATGACAATATGCATAGAAAAAATTTGTAAAAATTGAACGATAACATCAATTCAGAGGGCGTAATGTTGCACATTTTTTTTGAATTTTTATATTTTATATTAATTGGCACAGTTTTTGCATTAATGAAGCTTCATTAATTCGAAACTGAGTTGCGAATTTCGAAACTGATTTTTGCCTCTAAGCATAACTAATATCGATGCAGGACTGAATAGCTAAATAAAAAAATAGCTAAATAAAAAAATATTATTTTAGATTTTATGGATTCCGCACTTGATTCCTTGTGAAATGTTTTGAAAATAATAAAATTTTAAATACACTTGTACCCTTCAGCCAAGAAATTCTATAAATTACCTAAGATTCATAAAGAAAATTATCCGATAAAACCGGCAGTCTCGTATGTTAATGCGCCTAGTTATATGTGTAAAGAAATAAGTCATATACTACCTAAATTAATCAGTTTTCAGTCACGATGCATTACAATTTATACAAAAAACTAAAGACATTATATTAACGAATAATGCAAAATTAGTCTATTTTGATGTAAAAAGCCTCTACTTTTATACCAGTAAATGAGTTAATTACAATTTTTTAAAAAACACATAGGCAATGCAGATAAAGAAGACAAATTAAAAATTGGACTAAAAACCGCAATACAGAAATCCTAGTTTATCAGAACAAAATTATTTGCAATATAACAATAAGGTATATCAACAAAAACAGTCTTCCAATGGGCTCACCTATCTCACTTTTGTTATCTGAAATTTTTAAGGCTGATTTCGAAAATGTTATTTTAACTGATTTTTTTTTAAGGCTGACTTCGAAAACTCTAAAAATCCACCAATCAACAATATATCACACTAGCACAGATACGTGAACGATATTTTTTGCATTAGGAATTGTACGGAACTAAATTTATACACATGTTTAGGCTATTTGAACTCCATAAACAAAATATTCAATTCACTATGGAGATTGGACTTATTGATGAAATTAACTTCCTAAACATAAAAATAAAGAAAATATCTAATAAATTACAATTTGATATTTACAGAAAACGTACTACACAGACTCGGTTATAAACTTTAGTTCAAAACGATCTTGGTAGATCAAACTATCTCTTTTTCATAGTCTAATACATAATGATAATAATTAAAACACTTGGTATTTGTTTCACAATATATTCAAGATATTCTCTAACATGTTTCGGCCTCGCGACCATTCTCAAAGAGAGTTATGTATAAACTAAACTAAAGTTTCAAAGTGCTGTCTAATGGAAGTCGGTTTTTTCATCTCGTTAAATTTATTACACTATCAATAATTGGAGTATTTCCGAAGTCTAGCTGGGTGTTTGTTAGGTTTTTGCCGTCGTATATGGCTTTTTTAATTTCGAAAATTTCCAGGTAATTTAACAGCCTGCTTTTATTGCAGCTATGTATTAATTTGGTATTATTAATGGTAAAAAAATGGTTCTGGTCTATACAATGTTCGGCAAAGCCCGTCTTTCTCTGATTGTGTAAAATTGAATATTTATGTTCTTTTAGCCTATCATTGAGCGATCGGCCCGTTTGGCCTATATAAATAGCGTCACACATATTACATTTAATTTCGTATACTCGAGATTTGTCACAAAATTTTGCTCTTTCTTTGTTATTGTTTAACATCGATGCAAGATTATTCTTATTAACAGAGATAATATTAATATTTTCGTTCTTTAACTGATTTGTGATTCTTGAACTTAATTTGTGAATATAGTTTATAGCATGCCAATTTTTAGAATCTTTTTCGGGTGTTGCGGCATAAAAATGTTTGGTGTTGTTTTTCTTAATCTTGTTTTTTATCATTTTATCTATGATACTTGGCTGATATCCATTATTCCTTGCGATATTTTTGATAATATTAAGTTCTTTTTCATAGCTGTCTTTTTTAAGTGGAATCGTTAGAAGTCTGTGGGTCATACTATGAAAAGTGGACATTTTTACATTCCATGACTGATTTGAACTTGCGTGAATAATTGTATCGGTATACGTGGGTTTTCTAAATATTTCGAATTCTAATACATAGGTTAGTTAGTTTTCGACTAAACAAAGATAATTTTAATAAAGAGCTCTACCGTTAAACAGATAGCAAAAAAACAACGGCTACAAAGAAGGATTAATTGACAAATTGTTAAAAAATAAACAAATACAGTTGCATTTACAAGGTTTCTATAACAAAGCAAAAAGATAAATCGTTTAAATTTATTAATTACACTTCTACATTTACTAATATAGTGTGTAAAAGATTAAATAAACTAGGTTGTAAGACTATTTGTGTAAATAAACTTGAATGTCTACACAATGTATTGAAAACAATCATTTTATAGATATAAACAATGTTAAATTATTACACTCAGAAAAGAAAAGTAAAAAAATTAGACCTACTAGAAATATTGGAAATAAAAAAATCCTTAAGAACTAGTCGTATAATAACCACGAATGACCAGCTAAATTTCCAAAACACCCCGGCAATAGATACAATCATATTGTAATTGAATAGCCTGGTTTTTACCAGCCGATATTTAGGATAATTAGATTAGACGTTAAAAAGAAGAAATTGGAATTAGACATTAAAAGATTAGACGTTATTAGAGACGAGATAATTTTACCTGTGTACTTGAAAACACTGTATTTGACCATTAGTATTAGTTCAAGCTACTCTTGAGAAAGTTCTAGCAAGGTAAAACACGTGTAGAGCAAAATCTATAACAAAAGTTTGAAACATTAAAAAGCCGCAAGTGTATCATTTAAAATACTGGTATTTTAGATTTATTTTATTAATTAAAATTTTTGCAAGAAAGTTGCTCGAAATTATGAATATCAATACACATAATTGTGGCAAAAATAGAGGGATAAAAAAAACGTAAAACTAATATTGAGTTTTATTCCACCGCCACGAGAAAGTAACACGAAGACAGTTTTTTAGAAAATTGAAAAACTCTACAAAACCTAAAGATATAAAATTAAATTCGAAAGTTTCGGAAACTGGAAATGGCTTGTTCTGTTTACCGTCGGAAAATCGACAAGCAACACAAATAAACAAGCCCGAAATCGCAGTGTACACATCGGCTAAATTCTCAGGACCAAAACACGCAAACCAAATAAGCTTCTTGGCTTATATTCCCGTCCTCATTCTAATTCGACTTAACTGGGATTATTTACGATTGGGCCGAGGAATTCGTGCTCGGCTAGCTACCGTCAAGATTTAGGCCCAGAAGGGTGGAGGTTCGAAGGCCTGGAAAAATTTGGAAAAATTCACTGACGCGAAATCTCCAGTTTCGTGAGAAAAGGTTTCTTTTCAGACTAAAGTTAATATATTTGAATGATACAATATCGTTATTTTTTAAATCCAGATAGTAACAAAACATATCAGATATATTCTAATTTTTATGTGTTGAATAAATAGTTATCAAGAATAATAGAGTTTCAACATTTTTGCTTTTTCTTAGAGTATAGGCATCACAACTGAAGTACCTTTATAAATGTAGCGATAATTTAGCGTCCTTATGGAGCCCGGTCCGTTTTTTAGTATATAATTTTTACTCGGGGCTGGCGGGTAGTGGTGATTTGCGTAATCTAGACTACGGTGAACGTCCACCGTGGAATGGCACGAGGCGTATGATATATAATCTCCACCCGCCTCTAAGGCCAATTTATATGGTCTTTGGTTTAATAAAACAATAAAGAAAATAATCCAGGAAGAGTGCATGATCTTGATGGCGGAATGATAATAGTGGCGTTATAATAATGTCAGCTGGCCACCAATAGACCTGGTCTGCCGAGAACTCTAATTTATGGTATTTGGTTCTGACAGTTCCTTCAGATGCTACCTGCGTATAGCTCGAACTGAACTGGGAAATTTTCTACCTCTAGCCTAATCACCAGACTCCAGGCGTTAATGGACTCCTGCTATTTCGATTTCTGTAATAAGCTCTTGCTAACATATTTCTAGTATAAAGATGTTTAGAAATGGATCGATTAGTGTACTTCCTCTAAATATAAGTCATGCTTGCAAAGTGCAAATACAGTTTTTGCGGTTAAATTCAACATAACCTATAGCCTTGTCAATGTAACTTTTATGTGACAACCTGTATACAATTTAGTTATATTTAATAGAAATATTTTGTTTCTTATTTAAATTTGCATTATTATTTTTTAGAAAACTTAAATTGATGCTTTAGCACTTCAAACTTCAACTGAATTGACCGAATGCAATTTTCGTGAAAATCTTTGATCATAAAAATATTCACAAAAGATATATCATCAGAGTTGGCCTTTATGAACACTTTGTCATACATTACTGAATTAAATTAGTAACCAACAATATTTTTTTTGCACTAAACTTCAATAATTTTGACAGCTTATATACCGGTAACAGCCGTTGACAGTACATATGTGAAAAGAATTTAATATAATGAGATCACAAACATGGCAGCCCATCGTAGCGCTTTCGTAGTCACGTGATTTTATTTTACATTTTATATATTTTAATTCATTTATATTTTTTCACATTTTAAACATTTTTCGCATTGATTATCAATATTATTTATGAAAAAGTTTTAATACAAAGTAAAAATGGATAATTATGTTTTATTCAAAAACCCGATTGGTAATCTTAATGAATAAACTTTGAATTTTCCATATGCATGGAAAAAAAATAAAAACCTTATGAACTATTCCATATATTTATTCATCCACATGCTTTCCGCCAGACAACTATGATAAAACCTCAAAACATTTTAGAGTTCTTTTTTAAAAAAATGTGACATTTAATTTAGATATGGAGGTTAATAAAAAAATCATTGAACACATATTTATTAAGAGAAAACTATGTATTTTAATACTGCCACAAATCAATATATATTTCCAATAACTTACATTTTATTATAATAATTATTCATAAATATAACGTAAATTTTGCAGACAATGCAGCAAAACCCCCTCTATTTTAAAATATTAACCAAATTTATGCGATTCGGTATTTCTGCAATGTACTAAATAATAAAATATTAATATTGTATTTACAGTTAATAAATAGGGATTAAATAAAATAATAAAGCCACATTACAAAACTATTTTATAGTCCTATTATAGGACTTATTTTATATCATTAAAATAATTAAATTTGAAAATTATATAGACTGTCTAAAGAAAGACAACCAATGCAAAATTAAATAGAAGGTTTTGTGAGGCGATAAAATGATCGCCGGAAGTGATTGAGGTAAAGTTTTTTGAGGCACTTTTGTGACAAGAAAATACTGATACTGCGCAAATCCATTAACAAATTTTTGAACCAACTTTTAAAGAAAAACGTGAAAATTTTCTAAGGTATTTTGTTTATGCGGGATAATGAGGGTCTACAGTTTCGCGATACCCTCAAAAGTATTAGTGAAATCCGTTTTAAAATTTTCAACAATCCGCCATATTTTCCTGATTAAAACTATGCGATTTTTTTGCCTTAACTTAAAAAATAAAAGAAAGGGTGAATATTTACAACTACTGGTAACATATAATAATTAATGCAATAGAGTTGAGATTCGCAGAATAGTATTATATAGGGTGATTTTTAAATGCGTCCGAACTTTAAGTTCAAATAAAGCAACAACCAAATTAGATACCTTGAAACTATTTATTTTATGTGAAATACCATTCCATGACATTAATGTCTGAAAACAATTTTGGATTAATGTCTGCTTCTTCTGGCAAAAACACTTCTGGCAAAAACATTATGTCAATCCAACCTCCGTCTTACGTTCCTAGTTATGTTGGCTTCCAACGCGTTAATACTGGTTTACCGGCATAGGCCAAAGATTTAACATAACCTTAAAGAAAATAATCTAAAGGCGTTAAATCACATGGCCTTGATGGCCAATTAACAGGTCCATTCCTCGAAATAATTTTTTTACCGAACGGTTCCATCGAATAAATCAGTTGTTGCGTTGGAGGTATAACATATAGAGCCGTCTTATTGAAATCATATGCCCTCCAGATCTATACCATTCAAATTCGGAATTAAATGATCATAAATTATTGCTTTGTAATGATTCCCATTAACGGTAACGTGCTTTCCAGCTTAATTTTTAAAGAAATTCGGCCCAATAATACCACGGGCACCATAGAGTGGTAATTGTTGGATCATTCGCGAATTATTTTCACTCCAAATATGGCAATTTTGTTTATTAACGTAACGATTTAGACAAAAATGAGCTTCGTTGCTGAACAAAATTTTGCGGTTAATTTTGCGGACAAATTGCACTTGATTTTGAACCTGTTTATCGAACGTACGATGCAAATGATGGTTTGCGCCTTGATTTGTTGGACAAGCTAGATCTTGTGAGGTATTTTCTTCGGAACGCACGTAGTTTTTTGTCTCGTTTTTGTTTTAATATCAAGTAGCGGAAAATCCACTCGGAATTTCTCGATAATTCGGAGAATAAATCGCTCGGTTGATGATTATGTTGAATAAAATAGATTACTTTGAAAATACAAGATATTTTCTCTGGTAGTATCTTTTCTTCTAATCTCTTAGTTACATTGCCTAATTTCAAACTTATTTCTCTATAATTATAAGAACATTTACATCTTTTGCCCTCCTCAGTTATATCTTTTCACAAAAGTGCTTTGAATAAACGAAATAGATTAGTTTTTATTTGATTTAAAAGTTACCAAAAGTTACCAAAAAAAGTTAAAGTTAAAATACCATAGTAACATTATTTTTTCAATTTAAGAGAAAAATAAATTAAATGTCGTAATCTCTCCGACTAATCTCGGAATCCTGGAGTAAAACGACTTTGGTTTTAAGTCTTAACTTAATTCTGTAACAAAATGAGACCGGTTTTACGGCAAAAGTTGATTTAATTTTCCAGTGGAAGCAGTGCCGGGACAAATTAAACCACTGCAGTGCCAAAATGCTCTTCTTCCAGTTGACTAATTGATTAATTTATGGGAAAAAATGGTCTAGAGCAATTCAAGTTTAATGCTGAAAATTGGCTTTACGAATCCAATCCTAATCTTTAATATAAATAATAAATTAAATAAATTTAATAATGTAAAACCTTAGCAAAATATATATTATTTTTTCGTACAGTGAAACTCATATAATTATAGTAAACAATTATAAAGAACACTTGATACATTGTTATTCTTGTTACTAAATTAAATATTACTCGTTTTGAATATTGTGTGGTTGCAAATGTAGATAATTTCAAATAAATATGTGGGGGTTATACAACACGTCAAAATTTGGTTTCTATGTAGAATAGTTGTTTTTTTTTCCAGACATATATTGAGATGTCCAGAAAATTCGTGGCGATTTTCCATTGGTTGTTCTTTTAATACTTGAAAAAAATCTGTTTTGGACCAGAAAAGTTTATTTCCATATTAATAATTCCTGTGGTACGCTGTCCAAATAAAATATAAGATTTGTGTCATTTACGAAAAGAGTACTGTTAAGAGAATATGGTGCAAAAGGGGTTTGTAAGGTTCAGGGGCTGAGATTTTAACTTGGAAGACCGACATTTACTATTTAGAATACGATCGGCAAAATGAAAAGTCGTCGTATTTTACTATGACAATGTATATAATTGGATAATTTGCACCATCCACCTTATTTATCGATCATCCTACTTCTATCTATTTCGCTCCCTCTAAAATTGTATAAATGGGGAATCCTTAAAAATGAAAGAAGGGAAGAAAAACAATATTTTGACATTTTTGGCAATAAAGATGCTAATTTTTGCAAAAAGGCATTATGGACCAATGACTAAGTTGGCAAAAATAATAATGCTAATAATAATGCTAAATAATAATGCTAATTATAAAATATACTAAATAAATATTTACAGAAACTATCTCTTAAGAAAATCCCAACGAACTTTTCGGATAATCCAGTATATCTAACATTCATTTCTTATTTAATATCACAATTTATTTTATCTTTGAAACTAAATAAGTAATATAGAAAAACTACATTTAATATGCCAACGAAAGAAAGATCCAAAGAATCTTACATTGACTTTAACTAACATTTTTCCTGAAGAGTAAATTTCTCTTCAACATTAAAGCTTGATAGAATCAACTGCCAAATTAAATGGAACCAAAGTTACTAGTTTTTCTTTTATTCAAGACACGAATACAGTATTGTGTGTCTAAACTTTTTTTCGGACTCTTAGGCTGGAATTGCTTTATAAAGAATTCTTAATTGGGAAAATTATTCCAAGTGAAATCAATTTCTATTGAGAAAAAAAGAATTTTTGTTCTGAAAGATGTTAATAGAAAAGACAGAAAAAAAACATATAGACCCAAAAGAATATAAAATTATTCATCAAATATTTAAGTGCATGCATTTTTATCGATAAATCTAGAATGTTCCGGACAAACATTAAAAGCTGGTTTTATGTCCGGTTTTTTTTGTCACCTTTTAGGTTTTGTGAATAAACAATTTTTTCTATATTGGTCTGACAAATAGTTTTTCCAACTGCCCGAAAAACCCTTACACAGTACAAAGATCAGAGTTTGGTGTGCAATATCATCTCTTGCATAATTGGTTGACACTTTAATATTACTCTTTGACGCGTTTTGCCAGCAACTATAGCTTGTTTGAAAATAATATTTTCGATATTAAAATGAGTATGAATACAAAAAGTTTCCACAATAAATATATATTTTTAAGAAATCCACAAAGATGATATTTCTTGTCAGTACAAATTCAATAAAGGTGATTTGTTCAGGTCTATTTGGTCATTCAGAAGCGCTTTCGCATTTTTGAGATAGTTTATTTCTAAACTCTTCAGATAGTTTAATTTCTTGCTTTTGTTTTGTACATGTAGTATGTTGAAATCATTGAAAAATGAAAATGGAAATCATGATTTTCGTTTCGGGGTTCCGAACCACGGTCATCAGTCACCGACAACCCAGGTCAACACCTCCCTCAGGCTATCACCCCATGGTTATGTGCTTACCCATAAGTCTATCAGGAAGCCTACTGATTAGCAAGTGATCAACGTATAATACTTCTCAGAAAGCATCCGGTCTTATCCAGCCTTTAACTAGCATGACTGAGGGGTAATTCGTTGTTGGATTTTACACTCTTGCCTAGAAACAATCACATACATTTAAGTATAGATATGTATATGCATATGTATAGTGTGTGTATGTGTAAGTGTATATGTTTGTGTGTGTGTGGGGTAGGAAGAAAATACACACAAAAAAAAAGAAAGAAAAACAACCATCCGAGCGCTGGAATCGAACCAACTAACGCACCAACTGCGGTTTGCCAACGTGACCGTCCTAATTCTAATTACGCCTCACATTTGTTAAATAAAAATCATCGTTTTCAAAAATTCAAAATACTACATATACAACTCAAAACCAAAAAACAAACCATATGGAAAGTGTAGAAATAAATAAACTCTCATATAATAAACTCTCAATAAATAAAGTCTCAAAGATGCGAAAACCATTTCGAATGACCAAATAGACCTGAACTAATCGCCTTTAATAAATTTGTACTGATTAGAAACATTCATCTGGATGGATTTCTTAAAATATGTATTTTATTGTAAAAGTTTTTTGTATTTATACCCATTTTAATATCAAAAATGTTAATTTCTGAAAAAGCTACACGCTAGTGAAACGCGTCGAACAGTGGTAATAAAGAAAACATTTCGAGAGAAATTTGTTTTATTAAACATCAATAATGAGTATCTTTCAAGTAGAACACAACCCAATCCGAAAACTACTGTTACATCAACCATGGTTTGGACACTACTCACATAGCTAGGATATTGATAATGCCGTTAGACAGAGCTTTCCAATTATGTCATTTCCAGATAAGGAGATATTTCTTGCTCAGAAAGACGGTTTTATTTCTAAACGGTCAGATTTAACGGTATGTGATTTATACCCCTGGCCAAAAATGTAAGGTTATTGCTACAATTATTTTGAAAGAAAAACAAATCAAACCTTTCCTTCATAGGTTTTAAATAAAACGAAAATGGGATTTGTAAAAACGGGATTAATTAACATCAAAGAATAATCATCAAAGTAAAGTGAACACGACAATTCGGTTGTATTTATTATTTTTCTTCTTAGTTTCGGTAAACAATTATAAAGATTTTTTTGAAGGTAAAAATACAGTATATTAACTTGAATAAACTATAATTAATATTACCGGGTTAGAAAAAATAATAGTTTGGTAATTAAAAGAAGTTTTAGAACATTTTATAGTTTTATAGGTTTTAAGTCCCCGATCTGAAAAATAAAACACACTTTTTTTGCAAATTTCGACTTTATTCATCAATATATTCTCCTTGAAGAGAAATACAATAATTTCAACGCTTTTCTAACATCTCTACATCTTTTTTATAGAACGATTTCTCTTTGTCTTCAAAACATCGTTCAGTTTCGGCAGTTACCTCTTCATTGCTGCGAATTTTTTTTCCAAGGAGCATTTTTTGAGGTCTGAGAACAGGAAATAGTCGCTGGGGGCCAGATCTAGAGAATACGATGGATGAGGAAGCAATCCGAAGTGTAATTTATCCGTCATTGCCGATTTGTGACACGGTGCATTGTCTTGGTGAAATAGCACTTTTTTGTTCATTTGGAGCCTTTTTTGCGATCTCGTCCTTCAAACGCACCAATGAGGCTATGTAATATCGGAATTAATGATTTTACATAGCCTCATTGGTAATCGGAATTAATGGGTTTACCTTTCTCGATAAAATACTCATCTCAAAATACAAAGGCCATAACCCTGCCTGTCGATGATTGTGTTTTTGGTCGCATTGGACGTCTTTCACCGGGTGCTGTTCACTCAGCCGACTGCCGATTTGACTCCGGAGTGTAGTGATGGATCCATGTTTCATCCGTTCTTACATATCGCATGAAAAGGCCTTTTTATTTTGCTTAAACAGCGCTAAATATTACTCAGAATGATCAATACGTTGCTCTTTTTGATCCTCTGTGAGCAAAAGTCATACCCATTTCGACAGCAATTTACGTATTCCCAAATGTTCATGCAAAATAGTGTAAACACTTCCTTTCGATATCTTCATGATATTAGCTACTACAGCAGCTTTACTTTACGGTTTTGCGAAATAATTATGCGAATTTTTCTGATGTTGTCTAGTGTAACCATCTCATTTTGATGTCCAGAGCGTTCAGCATCATCGGTGCTTGTATGGCCACGTTTGAATTCAGCATACCAATCAATTATGGTTGATTTGCTTTGGATAGAGTCCAGGTAATATTTATCAAGCCATTGTTTTGCTTCAACGGTATTTCATCAAACAACATTTTCATCAAAAAGCAATGCTTAATCAACAAATAACAATATTAGCTTCACTTAAAGCACAACAACGCAGAAACTAGTAGACAGATCATCGTGAAGTTTTGACACATGATATTTGAAGGTTGGCACAATCGACCACTGGTAAGGATTTTTCGTATCGCCATCTATATGTCAGACCGAGAACTTATTGACCGATGTGTTATATTTGTGGAATTAATTGAAGAGCAAAGTCTACGCGGACAACTCACAAAATATAACGGAGTTGAAACTCAAATCTTAACAAACAACCCCAATTCCGTTAAAAGCGTTGTGCCAGATTATAAATAATGTACGGTTGAGACTGGAAAATCTTTACAAAGAGATGGAAATCATCTCACAAACGTTATCGATATAAAAATGCTTTTTTACTCTTGGAAGGTGGTATATTTCTAATTTTTGCAATACACTATTTCTATTAATTATCAGGTTTTTATAATAGCCCATTTCCCTGTTGCACCCTGTATTTTCAAGAATTTTTAATTTATTAAAAACGTACAGCAAGGAGTATCTTTTATCTAGTACAAGTTTTGTCGATTGTCTGCTGAAAAATAAGAAAACATTCCTCGCAGTCACGATGGTTAATGTTAGTAGTTTGTACGAAAATGACTTTGCTCTTAAAAAGAAGTTGGTTTAATTTCCCACCTGATCATATATATATATATATATATATATATATATATATATATATATATATATATATATATATATATATATATATATATATATATATTCCTTTATTTGGGTTTTTCGACACTATCTAAAACTCAAAAAATATCAAAAATACCTGTTCTTATGTAAAGAAAGAATCACTGGGTAAAAACAAAAAACCAAACGGAGACAAATTTCTCAGTGATTCTTTTTTGTAAAAAATTTTACAAACTTTTATCGTTAACAGGTCGTTTCGGAGGGTCCTCTCCCCCCATTTTCAAAACTCATCTTCACTTAAAAAAAAACTAAATTCAGTTCCCTATATTTCAATGAAATAACATTAGAAAAATTATTTCGTACTTAGGCAATAATTATTTCTCGTAGGTAAATTAGGCATATTTTTAAATTAATTTTGCTTTAATTATTTTGCAATATAGTTTCCTTATTAATTTACAGCATCTATAAGCATCAAGCTTACACCGTATGTCGGAAAAATAACGGAAATTATTAAATAAAAAAATAGTTATTTTGGCAAAATTATTTCTTTTTATTCAAAATACAGGCCTTATCAATACACCGCTGGACACGTTCAACTAATGGTAGCATAAAGAACATTAGAAATCTACCATAATGGTAGATTTCTAATGTAGTTTTTCAGAATCGTCTCAATGACCCTCATCACGGCTTCTTGGATTTGTGTAACACTGTCATGAAACGTTCCTTTTATGGCCAGCTTGATTTTCAATATATTTTGAAAATACGGAAAATGTTGAAGCACACAGATTTGTTTTACACTTTTAGAATAATACATTTACTCGTGACTTCTGTAAAAGCAATTTTTTCGATTTCGAAGAGCCTGAAGACTTCCACGTAGCATTTTGGCGCTTTGTTTGATGATCGAACTTGAAGCATTAACTCTCATCACCAGTTACAATCGATTCCGGGAATGTGCAGGTCTGTTTGGCTGTTTTAATAAGGTCCTTGCAATGTTTAACGCGATCAATTTTTTGGTCCTCATTTAAGGCGTGAGGTACAAATCGAGCACAGACTTTGTCAAAATTTCGTGAATCATATCTTTGGTCAGAAATTCCTCCGCTATCCATCTCACAGTCGAATTCGCAGAGTAGGTGATCATTTCACGCACTTTTTCCACCAATTCATCGCGATTTTGTATTTTGGTCGGTCTGGCTTTGGGTCGTCTTCCAAAGCCTCACGATCATCCAGGAATTACTTATAGCACTCGGTAACACTTGTACGGGATAAGGAATCATTACGATAATCCTTTTTTCATCAATTTAGATTTTTCTGTAAAAGTTTAAAAGTTTTCTGTTGAGTTTGAAACAAAATTTAATATCAGCTCTTCGTTCCGTCGCGTTTTGTAACAAGGTGATAAAAGGTACTGTCACTTTAAGCGCTATAACTTGACATCATAGTATAAAGGAGAAAAATCTTTCAGATTATGTATTGTTTCAAGAGATGGTGCTAGTAGCTTTCTTTAAATTTAAAATGTTCTGTTATTTTTCCGACATACTGTGTATGTTAGCATTTGTACTTTTTCCAATTAAATAGTTGGAATAAAAAAAAATTTCTGTATTTTACTATTCCCTAAAGCAGGTTAAAATTATTAAACAAGGTTTCTTTCTAATTTACCCAAAATCACCAATCAATAGTAGTTGTCTCAGAAAGAGTTATTTTATATAATAACTTTATGTTCTATTTATGCAAAATCTTTGGAAACTGTCCGGTAACGTAATGTTTATGAAAACAGAAAGCGAAAATTCTGTTCCAGTTCTGCTACTTTTAAAATTTTATTCATTAAATTGATTTCATTTTCAACTTGAACCAAAGAAATAAATTAAAATTAAGCCTTCGTTGAGTTTAAATGCTTTTAGAAAACTGTTTTCCTTCTTCGACCTTCGGCCTAACCAAATCAACTTTAAATTAAGCGAAAGGAAAATTCAGGCTTCCCAATCTTGCAGCCAATAAGAAGATCACATTATATTTTATGACTCCATTTCTAAATTTCGTTTTCCTTTGAAAATATAACTGTAGCTTATTGTAATAATAGGATTTCTCAATGTACTGTCCAATATCAGAAAGTATCAAGAGAGTTAATGCCTAATAAAATCTGTGAGATAAGGCATTAATAAAATAATGTTATGATGGTTGCTATTTATGTATCCGGAATTGGCAACAAAGGTATTGCTAGGCGCTATCTGGCATATACATCGTAAAGTTTGACATTGTTGACTGTATACGCTATTTATTGACTGTAAGGACGCTATTTGTGTTGTTTAGTGACTTGAAAATTTCATCTCAGTCAAAAAGTTGAATTAACTCGTGATAACTTTCGAGCTATGATTTACTATGACTTTCAACGCGGATTATCTCCATCTAAAACTACTACATATCACTGGTTTAGTGAATTCAATCGTGGCCGTCGTTCACTCGTGGACGAATTTAAAGAAGGTTGTCCAAAATCGGTTGCTGTGTCAGAACACATCGATACTGTACGCGAACTTATAAAGCAAGATCGTCATGTGATATACCGTGAGATTTAGGAATCCCTGGGTATTATTATGACAACCATACACAAGATTTTACATGAACATTTAGCCATGAAAAAGATTTGTACGCGTTGGTTTCCACATAAGTTGACAATAGCTCAAAAAAAAGGCTCGTGTTGATTCGTGCAAATATATGCTCAAAAAATAAAATCGTGGTGCATCAAAAGTCGTGTATCTATGCGTATGAGCCCGAAACTAAACAGCAGTCGACCGCATTGGTCTTTCAAAATGAACCAAATTTAACAAAAGTTGTTTACGCAAGAAGCACTTCGAAGCAAATGGTCACCTGTTTTTTGGGATAAATGGGCATATGGGCACTAGAGAATCGTAAAACGGCCAATTTTGAATAGTGTACAACTATTTGTTTGCCAACTATTTGTCTTTAAAGAAATAAGACAGAACAACCAGCGACGCAGCGATGACCATTCTTCACAACGACGCATTCTTTGCCATGACAACGTGAGCACTCAATCGGAATGGAATAACTGCAATGAAAATTGGTTCAAACGTATGCAAAAATGTATCGATAATCTTGGAGGATATTTTGAAAAACAATAAAACTATTTTCAATGATAAATATTGGTTTTTATTTATTATTCCGGATACATAAATAGCAACTGTCGTATAATATTGAATGAAATATTTCATTTTGAATGTTTTCTACCAAATTCCTGCAACCATTGCCTTGCCAATTGTTGCGAGGCGGATAATGCGGCTTATATTGTTATGAGGATATAGAAAAGATGGTTTGAGAATCATAGTAATGCACGAGTAGGAAGTTTTTTTAGTCTAGTTATCCTCATTATTGCGAGCTTTCTGTTAAAGCGTATTACAAAATGCATCTTGTGAACATTATTTTTGTGGTAAGGTATCCCATTATCACATGGCATCGTGGCATCCCATGCCACGCAGAATTAGAGGGTACTATAATAACCGCAGTGGAGCTTCTAATTAACATTAGCTGTGTGCATTAGCCTAATGACATGGCAGTTAATGTGGTTGTGGGTTCGATTCCCGTATTTGGTGCGGATATTTGTGACTTTGCGGACGTTGTGCTTAAATGTTTGTGAATGTTTCTAAGCAAATTTGACATGTTTCTTGACAAATAATCACCCCTCAGTCACTACAGTTCGGTTCTGAAAGGTTTTCTAAGTTGGTCACTCATCAGTCGGTAGGCTTCTCGAGAGAATTATAGTTAAGTACAAAATCAAGAATTGATATCGGATTTATTGGTAGTCGATAATCGTGGTTTGGAACCCACGTTAAGCTGTAGGTTCAGTTGCTAAATAACGTCTAGTGCGTTGACGCGTCTCTAACTTAAAATATTCAAACAAATAAACCTCTTTTACAAACAATTTTTTTATATCAAATGTAAATGGATTTTTTTTCAGATAGCTTCATGAAGTATAAAATGAACTTTTGAAAATGTTTTTTTTATTTAGTGCATTTTTTTGTTACCCGGTTAATTATTGCAAAATGGTTATAATTTTTTAAGTAATTTTTAATGTAATGTCTAATGCTAAATAGCATATGTGTTATTTTTTTGATTAAAGTTTTGTCTAAAATTGCTTTTTTATCAAAAAATTAACAGAAACAGTTCTGTTAGTGGTAGTTTTGAAAATGGTAATTTTACTAGTTTAATTTTAATTTCACTCTAAGAAATTGCCAGGAAAATTCCAATAAACGTTCAAAGTTCTTATAAAACGAAACTAGAGATATTTGCATCAGTCCTGCTGAAAATTTGAAATTTTCTAGTAAAACAATTTTGTCTACATAATGAGATTAATTAAATTGCAACTTTAAATATTGAAGATAATTCAAATTAAAATTTGCTGACTAAACATTTTCGAAATAATAGTCTCTTTTTTAAAACTTTCTACCTATTAAAAGCAACTACAGATAACGAAAAATGAAGTTTGCTTCCAATTCAGTGTAATATTTTGTAGTGGAAACTTTAATGCCAGACAAATATGAATAATATACTATTATGATCAAAAACTAAGTTGCATTTTGCACAACATTTTGCACAACAATTCAAGTTTAATATAACAGCATAGTTTGGAATAGCGCAGAGAGCATTGGTTTTCTGTTACTATTTGAAGAAAACTGCTGCAGAATCGCATTGAATGCTTGTCGAAGCTTATGGCCTTTGATAAATCACAGTGCTTGTGGTGGTGGGAAAAATATATAGGTAGCAATGGGCAATACTACGAATAAAATATTTTTTATCATTTTCATATAATAAACGTGTATTTTCTATATAAATATTCCGGTTTAATATTTACATATCTGGTACTACTGAAACAATTTAGGCTTGTTTTGTCTCCCTTCTCATTTTATTCCGAAAGCAGTAGATTTTTGCTAAAGATGATCCAAAACCAAAAAACCACATCAAAGCCGGGCAAAAGTCATATTAACTGATTTTTTCGATTACCGTGGTATTGTCCACAAACTTTTTTCTAACTGGTACGTAAAAGTTGATAAAGAATATTATCGGATATTTTTTTCGATTTTTTGGTTCACAAAAACAATTTTATTTAAAACTAATGGAACATTATATTTCAATTAAAGTATTTGCCATCTACAGCTATGACTTTTTCCCATTTTTGGACTAACTGGCTTCCACGTTTGAAGAATGCAATAAAAGTTTGAATAATGCAATATGCATTCTAGACGTTTTTCTTGCAATGCTCGATTCAAATTGATCATTTGTTATCGATAACGTTCAGCAGTGATAATTTTATTCGGTTTCTGCAGTTTATAGTACTAGCTGTTGTGCACAACACTATTCTGACCCCACCAGATACACAGCATAAGCTTATTTTCATAAATATCTTGTTTCGGCGTTGATGTCGATGGTTCACCTAGCTTAACTATTGTTTTTCTTCGCTTAGGGTTGTCGTAATAAATCCATTTTTCATCACCAATAACAAATCGATACAAAACTGACTTCTTTTTATGTCTTTCAAGCAACATTTCACATGTGGTTAAACGTTTTTTTGTTGTCTTTCAGTCAATTCATGCGGTACCCAATGTCCTCCTTTTTGAATGAATCCAAGTTTGTGTACAGGTTTTCCAACAGTTGTTGGATCACCATTTAATGCTTCTGACAATTTTTCAAGTGTTTGACAACATGGATCTTCATCGAGTAATATTTTGAATTCTGCATCTTCAAATCTTTTTGTTTGGACTAGGCGTTCTTTGTCCTTCACATCAAAATCATCATTTTTGAAACGTTTAAAAAATGTTCACAAGTCCTTTCAGTAGGAGCGTGTACTCGATAAGCTTCTACAAGCAAACGATGACTTTCAGTAGGAGTTTTTTCAGATGAAAGAATAAAATTAAAGCTTCCCGCAAATACTGTTTATTTGGCATAAATTTCGACATTTTCAATGAAATAAAAACATATGATGTTTACAAATGAACTATACTAAATTTTATAGGTTATGATCTAATCTAATACCTTAACACACAATAGTTTCAATATTACCACGTGTGCAAAAACAAAAACACGCCATCTCATGTAAATCGAAAAACATTAATTCCGACAGCTAAATTTCAGCATTA
The DNA here is from genome assembly GCA_031761425.1 of Cosmopolites sordidus. NCBI lineage: Eukaryota > Metazoa > Arthropoda > Insecta > Coleoptera > Curculionidae > Cosmopolites > Cosmopolites sordidus. The sequence continues at coordinate 61,366 of JARFXV010002302.1, read as the reverse complement.
TGCATCATTTGCTTTCAAACATTTCATGGTTTTTGCATCAATCACAAAATTCCACCAGATATTCACCAGATATGGCATCTTGGGTTTTATTCTTGTTCCCTTAATTGAAGAAAGATTTTTATGGATGCCTTTTGACTCCATAATAGCTATTCAGAGTTGGCTGGCTGTTTTGAAGGAAATATCAGAAGTCGGATATAAAAACTCTTTCGAAGACATTAACGGAAAAACTGTTGGTGTATTGAAGTAGGGATTGCAGAAGAAATTACTTTGAAGGAGAAAACAATTATTTAGATAAATAAATAAATAAATAGTTTGTGTTTTATATAAAAACGCCACCTTACTTTTTGATCATATTGATTTTAAACCCAAAAATATATCTCTCAATGTCTTATAACTACGAGAACGCACCAAATGCGTTAAGATCAAATAGAAGGTTCACTATCAATAAAGACAATTAAAACATAAAAGCTGTATTTCTAGCAACCTGAAATATTTTATCCACATTATTGCAACATTATTTTTGATGCTTATTTTATTTGCACGTAACTTTTCTGTTCAATTATTAAATACTACTTAATCACTTCCATATTTTTTATAACTCTGAAAATCCAATTTGCTTTCATGGAGACGAACATATACAAGAGTTGCTATTTTTGTATCCGGAACAATAAATAATAACAAATATTTATCATTAAAAATGGTTTCCTTGTTTTTCAAAATATTCTTCGCGATGATCGATACACTTTTGCATACGTTTGAACCAATTTTCATGTATCAACCGCTTCTTCTGGCGCCGAAAATTGTTGACCGTGTAGTTCATTCTTCACGAACAGGAACAACAATAAATCATTGGGTGCCAAATCAGGACTGTACGGAGAATGACCCATCAATTGGATGTTTTGATCGATGCATTTAGTCCCCGTTGCGATCGAGGCATTTTTTCATGCAGTGTAGTATTTTTCGTATACCCGGGTCATAGAACTCTCCTGCCGCGGTGTGCAGGTAGCGTAAGACCTGCTTTTTAACTCCCCGTCAGTCTTGAATTTCGTTCCACCCAGGTGTGACTTCAACGCAGGAAAGAGATGATAATCACTTGGTGCTACATCCAGACTGTAGGGGGGATGTGTGACGTTATCCCATCGAAATGAATTCGGTTGTTGTACGGGAAGTGTGGCAACAAGCGTTGTCCTGAGGCAAATGAACTACCTTCGTCACCATGCCTCTTCTTTTATTTTGAATTGCACGGCGAAGGTTCTTCAAAGTCTGATAGTAGCGATGAACGTTTATTGTTATCTTGGTAGATATGAACTCGCACAACAATATCTCCTTCCTATTCTGACCCCTAAACACAGTCACCATCACTTTGCCGGCAGACAACTTTCGCGGCTTCGGCGATCCTGAATGCCGCCACTGACGGGACTGTTCTTTTGTCTTTGGTGACTTGTAATGCACCAGGTTTCGTCGTGACAATTAGATCCAGAAATTTCTCGCCCTTTTTTGTGTAGCAATCAAGGAATTCGCGGGCAGCTTCAACCCGTTGCCGTTGGTGATCTTCAAGCATTACCCTCTCTACTTTTGCAATCGTCTGTACGTCCATTTTTAAACTCTTTGCATCATTTTCAAACGTTTGTGATATCCATACACTGTTGTCCATACACTTTAGATAATTGATGATAAATTTCTATAGGCGTAGTGCCCCTGATACGCAAAAAACGAATCACAGGCCGTAACTCGTATCTGGCGGTAGCGGCGAGTGGAAGTTCAATCGCGAACGGCTGCCAAACAAAGACTGAGCGTCGCAGATAACTCGGAGAGGTGGGGATATACAGACGGGAAACCAAGCTACACGCCAATGCTCTCGGATCTTGCGTTAAAGCGTTCCTCGCGACTCCAGCGCCTTGGAGACCTTACTTTACGGACAACCCTCGTAGTTAAAACTGGTTTATTACTAGAATTTTATATAACTTCTCAAACATATCACTTAAATTACTTTTCCCTATTCATTACCCATTTTGGTTATTCATTTAGTATTCTCTCATAAATGCTTACTGTTACCATAATATTTTGCTATTGAATTTGGCCTTTTCCATAACGTATGTGTTTCATATTTCTCCACTACCAAAACATTTAACGAAGTAGAAACTTCTGTCTATTCCTACAACAAAAAATTAAAAGTCTGAGAACTTTCCGTCTGAGAACTGCCGCTTAATAACGTTCGTATTTCCAGTAAAACATTTTATCATGCTTAACAAAACTGTTTTAATTAGTAACTTAAACCAAGGACAAATTAAATTAAACCTTCATTGTCTTTAAATGCTTTGTAGAAGAAAAATCGATGTTTAATTAAGTAGGATAATTCCTTGTCAGTTTTCCATCCAATATTAATGGATTATGTTACATTTTATGATACATTTCTAATTTTCAATTTCTTTGAAACTAGTAATGCCAAGCTATTTCAATAACACAGCTCTACAATATAAAAAAAAATTGATGCCGCTCAGAATCGAACGTAATTTTTAAGTATAGTATCTAGCAACACTCTCAGTAACATTAAATTATCAAAAGTACGTACAGTTTTTAATCTACTTGATTGATCTACTTGATAATATTTTCACAGAAGCCATTTAACTTGTTGTTATTTTTGTTGTTTGTTCAATTAAATAAGTTAGTGAATTAAACCTGGAAGATGTCATCGTCAAAACGATCCTGTTTAAACGACCCAAACACATTTTGTTGGCGAGTATACAGTGAAAAAGTTTCGAATTAAATTTTTTTAGGTTTCCAAACAATGTTTGCAAAATATCTAGTGAATATTTAAGGCAATGGTAAAAAAAGTCAATTGAAGTTTGGCGTGTCTATGATTTGGAGGGAACCAAAAAATCACTACCATGACTGTTATTTTTGCTTAGTCAAGGCACATGGTATTAACCGAAAAAAAAACTATTCCGATCTGGTATCTATATGCTAAAAGACTTGTTTGTCATTCAGAAGAGGTCCCTGTTCCAACTTTTCATGGAGTGTCTGATATTTCAGATACAGAATGTAATATATCCGAAGATAGGCAAACTTGCACTAGCGAAGAAAGTCGAAACCCCTAGCTTTTACTCAAGATCCTTTAAGTGACCTTATCAGACACCTCGATCTTAAATAGAAAGATCAGAACTGTTGGCATCCAGACTCAAAGAGATGACTTCAGACTGACACTTTCTCCAGGTATTAAAATTATATGTTAGCGTACTCCAGAAAAATAACTGCTTTCGTTTTTTTGCTCAGAAAATTGTTATTTTTAGTAATGATGTCGGGGTTTTTTTATCAAATTGGTTTCTTGAACTACCAGCCAAATGAGTTGAGACTTTATATAGACAATTCCAAAGAGTTTAAAATTTATTTTGCTACATAATGACAATAAGTATGGCGAGGTTTCCATTGTTCTTTCAACTAAATGAAAGGACTATGAAACCATATCTCTTGTATTGGCAAAACTGAAGTACCATGATCATAAGTGGGTTATATGCGTTGATATAAAAATGATCACCTTTTTTATTGGGTCAACAACGAGGCTACAAGAAATTTCTGTTCATTTCACGTGAAGCGGACAACGATAAAAAAGTGAGATTCTGAAATTTGTTTATATCGGACATATTTGTACTTCTAGGGAATATGAACATGTACACATATTTTTTTATTTGAGGTTTAATTGCTAAGATATGGGATTTTATAAAATTCACCTGATTGGCGGAAGGGTTTCTTTGGAATTTTATTTTCATATTGATGTAAATTATAATAAAATAATAAATGTAGTGGTTTGTATAGAAAATTTACTGTTCTTTTAGATATTCAAATCAGATTCCAAATTTGATTTTTCTAGTGTTAAACCGGAAGTAAATATTTCAATTTTTTTTAATAACTTCGACCATTTTAATTTTCTTTACTGCAAAATAAAGCTTAACATTTATAAATTTTACCATAAAAATTGCAAAAGAGGTTCTAAATTAGTTTAGGAGATAAATCAATTGGAGTACGTACATGTCATACTGGGCACTTGCTCAAGTTGGCTGATTTGTGCAAAAAAGGACATACCTACATAGTAAAATTGCTGTGACGTCACCTTTTTTTGCATAAAGACATATTCTGAACTAGTTTTACACTTGATAGCTATATATTATTAGTAGTGATTTATAACTAAATGAAACAATATTGTATCAAAAGAAAAATATCTTATTTTATAATGTTTATAATTTTACTATTTCAATCAACACTGGTTCATTTTATAAACATGCCTTCAGTAGTTGAAACAAAACAGTGGTTCGTTTTGGTACCTGGGATAGTTACTGATGATTGAAATAGTGGTCGGAGAAAAATTCTTTTGCGTTCAATATCATCTTTGGATCAGTAGTAAATGGCTGTTTGAGGGAAATTTGAATTCGCCCATTCATACAATCGCATTGGCGTAATAATTGCTCTACTTGAAGGTAACTGCAAGCATGCACGTGTCGCTAAACGTTTCAGGTTTCCTCCAAGACCATCACATGGTCCCTTACCATGAATGGTTGCGTGAAAATGAAACTTTACATGTGTCTTACAATCTTGTTTATAATGCAATAGGTTTGTAAAATGAATCTATTTTTAAAATGTTGTGAGGCACCATCTGTGATATAGATAATTTTCGATACAACTATTGCTTTTTTTGAAAGATGCTCGTGTAATATTTCTTGGAAAGCATATAATATAGCTGTGTCATGCTTCAAATCGTCTAATAGCATTATAATGCTACCGTATTTTATTTCACTTTCGTTTCTTTAATAAAAAACGGATGTTAGTAGTGTTGCCTGCCCATTATTCCAGTGAAAAGATTGAGCTGCGTCGTGAATAAAAAAACTATAATTTTCTGCGAAATCGCATTGTACAATGATTTCACCTTCTGTGATGTTCTCCTTAAGTATTTTAAAATAAAGTGTTTGTTATTCTGCAATGTGGGCATGGGGTTTCAATTTATCCAAAGCGTCACACAAACTATCTACGAAATCATCAGATGGAAGTGGTTTAGTAGATATCGTTAAGCGGTCTGTGCCAACCTATTTTTCAAACTGCATGTTTGTTACTTGATTGTCATCAAATATAATTTTCAAATGATCACGAATCGCATTCAAGCCAGTTAAATGACATGCCGATGTTGGATTAGGACACATCATATTGCGAAGACAATCTTTATACGATGAAAGTTCCAAGGAAGTTCCATCGGTAAGATTGGCAATGTCTCCCCCATTCAACATCAGCTTGACAGTTTGATGGCAAACACAAACACACACCATATGTGTTCCAGAATCGCCGACGAGAATACATGTTTGAGTCTTGGGTAAACAATTTTCTTAGCGCTACCTGAAAATTAGGATATTCACCTTTAAACTTCTGATAAAGTTCGTTAATGTTGAAATATTTACTTATAATCGCATTCAAGCCAGAACCTGATTTACAACATCGTGTTGGCGACGTCTTTGAAGTCGTTAAATGACATGCCGATGTTGGATTAGGACACATCATATTGCGAAGACAATCTTTATACGATGAAAGTTCCATGGAAGTTCCATCGGTAAGATTGGCAATGTCTCCCCCATTCAACATCAGCTTGACAGTTTGATGGCAAACACAAACACACACCATATGGGTTCCAGAATCGCCGACGAGAATACATTGTTTGAGTCTTGGGTACACAATTTTGTTAGCGCTACCTGAAAATTAGGATATTCACCTTTAAACTTCTGATAAAGTTCGTTAATGTTGCACATTAGAAGTTGTTTTTGGATGTGTGTTCTTTTTCCATCATGTAATTTCAAGGATACAAAATCTTTTTTACCAGGCATGATGCGACTAAAGTCTTCTCGGAGATAAAAGGAGTTCTCTGTATCGACGGATAATTTTTTTTTAAACAAGCCACCTCGTGGATTAGGAGATTATAAACTGCCGAAGAGATATACTAATTGCTTTGCTTTTCTCGTTTGTTGTCTGGAAGTTTTAAATTCTTCTGTAGGTTTATTTTCACTCCAAAATTTAGGGTGTTATAGTCAGTATCATTCATAGAAGTAGATGTAGAAGGATCATTAAATTTCTCCTTCAACTGCTTCAAAATGTCTTGGTCTTGGTCAGTTTGGGTCGAACTATGTTTTTACTTATCTTCCGAAACATACTGTACATCTTGGGAGTTTTGTGGAGTTTCAACTGGTGATTGTGTACTCTGCACGAGATTTTCTACCACTATCGGAAATGTTTCAACTATCGAAGGTGTTTTAACCGACATTCGTTTCCTGCAGAATGTACACACATACACATTTGAGGAACAATTCCATTTTTCAGCTCAACTTTTAGAATATTTTCTTATATCTTTAATCTTTCGGTGAGCTGGTAAATTAAATGGATTGAAGCACCGATCACCGTAGGGAGCCGTAATAAATCTATAAAAATGATAAAACTTATTAACGAACGTAAGTCACTAAGAGGTTAGAACAACAACTAAAAAAATAACGGAAAACAAGCCTGGCTTGTCGTTATACTTCTATCTCTTTCTATTATATAACTTTAAAATTTTTACGGTAATATTTATAAATGTTAAGTTTTATTTTGCAGTAAAAAAAATAAAATTAAAATCGTCGAAGTTATTAAAAAATATTTAAAATATTTACTTCAAAGAACAGTAAATTTTCTATACAAAACACTACACTTATTATTGTATTATAATTTATTTCAATATGAAAATAAAATTTCAAAGAAACCTTTCCGTCAATCAGATGAATTCTATAGAATCCCATATCTTAACACCTAAACTTCAAATAAAACAAATATTATGTGTACACGTTCATATCCCCTTGAAGTATAAATATGCCCAATATGAACAAATTTCAAAACCTCACTTTTTTTCGTTGTCCGCTTGACGTGAAATGCCCCATGTGTTGAATGCTGTGAAATGCCCTAACTTTTGTTACAGCCTAGTAATATGGGTCCTTCACTTTATTTAAAAGCAAAGATTACAAAAATTAATAAATAATAAGGTGCAAGCCAATACTAAGGCACAGAAATGTTTTACACACAATATTGCGGAAGTTAAGTCTGTAATAATACAAAGTCTGAAGCGGCTTTGCTTGATATAGCAATCAGTGGAGGCCCGTGAGGGAGGGCGTTGGGGTGCCGGCATCTATCACAGTAAAGAATTTTTCAGAGCAAAACACCATATTTTATTTTGGTTCAGTTTCTTTCCTTTAATTCATTTTCCTAGTTCACCTCCTGTATAGGGTTTCAATAGCACAAAAAGTAAAAAGGAGAAACAGGACAGCAAAAAAAATCTTCAGCAGCACTATTTTCTTCTACGCTCTCCCACTTTAAAAACCCACGAGCCACCACTGATAGCAATAACAGAAAAGACTAGAAGAAGCATAAAAAAAGTGTCCAAGGCCATAATGTAAAAATAAGGAATTAAAAGGAAGAAAAAAAGGAAAAAACTGTGCGGAGTAATTCGCAATCGAATTAGAGGAGTTCTGAAATAAGGTGTGGTTACTATCCTGTTGAAGATGACTGAGCCCATACATTCCTCCGTAAAGGGGCTTCTCAATATATTTTAACACATTGTGTTATAATTTCTTTGCAATCCTCTTTACTAATTATCACTTTACTTAACAAATTATATTTTGCTGTCCTTTTCAGTGTATCTTTATTTCTAATAAGAACAACTTTTACATTAGCACCATTACTTTTTTACGAAAGGTAATTTAAAATAGCGAACCTGATATTTCAGTTTAACAAAATCTTTGGAATGTTTCGCCTAGCATAAAGTTTATGAAAAGCAGGAAGGGAAAAAGCTGTCGTAATTCTGTTGACTAATGTTCGCATTTTGTTGCAAAATGTCGTTGCTTCTGAAACGAAATTGATTTAATTTCTGACTTGAACCAAGGAAGCGAATTAAAACTAAGCCTTCATTGACTTGCTAAATGCTTTCTGGAAAACTGTTTTTCTTCTCAGACCGTCGCCTTAACTAAGTCAACTTTAAATTAAGCGAAAAGAAAATTGCTTGCCTTTCTCAAGAAAGATATCAACAATGTACATTACACATTGTTGAAAATTTCAATGATTTTCAATGGTAATGAAATAAAGACCTTAATGTAAAGTAATGTAATTATAATTATCTTAATGTAAGGTCATTATTAAAGGCTTACCCAAACACAATTCAGTAAAAAATTATATGTATTGAGAACTTATACAAATTAGTTAGATATTTTAAAATATTAAATATTTTTCATATATCTTCCTAGTCCTTGTATTCATTCAACAGAAGTTTAAAGTTGCAATTATATTATTGCAAAATGCATTTGAAGTAGATATGAAGACACGAAACTCCATACATTTTCTGTGAATTGCAGTTTTCCCTACCTTTTATTCTATTAAAATTTTGTGTAGATCTGGAAATATATGCGAGTCATTTAGTGTTGACCCCAGTAAATATAGAAAGTATTATATTATTTAACGATTGAATTATTTCATCTTTTTGCGGGAGTATTTTTACATGGTTTCTAGCGTATATCACAGTAAAATATTTCCTTTTTTTATTACACAGAATAGTTATTTTCCAGCAATTTTCAATATAAATATTAGCATGGAATATATACATGAAGATTCATGTTCGAACAATAGAGAGGTCATAAGTGTTAAGTATGATCCTATTTAGAAATCAAAATGAAGTCTATGAACTATGTACAAGGTGTGTAAATAAAGTAATGAGTTTCGATCTAGCAATAGTGCGGAGGAAAGGTAAATATCTGATGCGTCCTCAATGCGAGTTTTAACTCCCTCGAGTGACTTTGTGGTTCATAGCAATTCTTTTCGTTAACCGGATTTTTCTAGTCAATTATGGCCAATATTCTCCGATGTCTTAAAATGGTGTCCTTTGAAGTCAATTTTCATTCTTGGGGAAAAGAATAAAGTCACAAGGATTCAAGTCTGGTAAATAAGGGGCTGCGGAGCCATAGCGATGTTTTTATTTGCCAAATATTCGGTCTGACACGACAGACCCTTTTTGTAAAGTTGCTGAGGAACCTTTCAATAAAAATGTTGTTTTACCATTTTGCCTTGACGTACAATCTCTTTATAGACGATCTTCTGGATATCCAAAAAACCAATCAGCATGCTTTTATTTCTTTAATTTGCTCATTCTGGTTTTTTTTGGTAGTGGTGAGGTTGTAGTGTACTATTTCTGGCACTATTGTACTATTTCTGGTCATTTCGGTCGGGTCTCGGGTTTCTGAGAAATTGCTCTTGAAAGCAGACCAATTGAATACATATGGGCGAACATGGATTACTACATTTCTTAGTACCTGTAAAACTAGAGACATTTACTTCGAAAATAGAAATAAAAGTGTCGCTTCTATTACTATTTTGGTTAACGATGAAGCGATCGCGCTTTCCAAAAGAATAGTGCAGAAGTAGTTAGTAATTGAAGAAAACTGGTCACCGGTCAATAAAAAAGGCACATCTGGTTGTAATATTGAAGAAAAAATAACTGGGCTGAAAGAAGTGTTTGGACTCAAAGTGAATGGACAGAAAGAAGTGAATAGGCTGAAATAAGTGAATGAGTTTGTGTATAAAGATTTTTGAAGACGTGTATAAAGATTTAGAAACTTTTGAAGACTGGAATCAAATAAATAGAAATTATTATATATAATCTTTCTCAATATTTTATATTTATGACTATTTTCATGTCTTACAAATTATCTTTTCTTATAAGTCAACGTTTTAAACATTTGTAAGACAAAAGCTCCCATATGCGAAGAAGTCCCAAAAAAAAAATGTGACTCCAACTGCCTTATGAAAAGAAATAAACATCCAGTAAGCGTAATGATGTGGTTTGTGATATTTACCAAAAGAATGGAGCAACTCCATATCGTTAGGAGCACTAGGAGACAAGAACAATACAAAAGAGTTTTGGAAAATCATTTGGAGAAACATTTCAAGGTTGGTTCTGCCTTGGTCAGGTAATTCATTCGACTTACCGAACAGAAGATCCGTGTGAACTGAAGAGATAAAAAGCGAAAGAAATGATCACTACCAAGTGGCAACTAGTCAAGAAAAGAAAATGGAAATATGGTTATACTTTCGACAAAGCATAGTATAATAAAATGTTAACAGTTTTACTCTTTTTTTATAATTTGTGACTGTTTAAAAAATAATAAATAATATTCCCATAATTAACATGCTATTTTATTGCTCAAAATTAAACATTCTATTAAACAAAATTAGTTTATTCTAGTCTTCAATATATTTTCAAACATTAATAATCTAAGTAATGTCTGAATGATTGTGGCATGTTCATATTTTTTTCCTTTATTTGGGTTTTTCGCCACTATCTAAAACTCAAAAAATATCAAAAATTCCTATTTTTATTTAAAGAAAGAATCACTGGGTAAAAACAAAAAACCATACGGAGACAAATTTCTCAGTGATTCTTTTTTGTAATAAATTTGCCTAACGAACAAAATTTTAAAGATATAAAAATGTAATAAAAAATCTTACAAACTTTTAACGTTAACGTTTCGGAGGGTACTCTCCCCCCGTTTTCAAAACTAAACTAAAAAATAAATTATATTAATTTGTAATATATAAACTAACGAGTGAAAGTAAATATATTTTTTGTCTATGTCAACGATCTTCATTGTTGTCAATGTAAGTATCTACGTTGAACACTTTTTGTATTTTGCAGCGCAGCAATTTTGATCCTGAAACGAAATTGATTTAATTTCCGACCGGAAACAGCGGAACAAATTAAAATCGGACTAGTTCTCGCGTGGCACTAGCAAGAAATACCTTTTTCACAGGATCTGCATTGACATTATAATATTTTCCGAGAAATTAATTCCCGTCGCGACCCTTTGCCTTAAGCAAAATCGACGTCCAACGACATGAAAAGTAAATTCGAAATATTTTATAAAATTCCTTTTCATCATTTTGAATTGTCGTCTTTTTAATAATCTGCTTAACAAAATATCTTCTATAATTTAAATAACAATGTTTCTTTATAGATATATCGTTTTATTAAAATATTATAATGGGTTGTTCCATAAATTCCCGCCGTTTTTATAATTCGTTTGTTTTTCTTCCATTTCTATTTTATTTGGGTTTATTTTTTATGTATTCGAAAGGCCTTTTATGAAACGATTAGCATCATTTTCTTGAAAAAGTTAATTTTGATGAACTGTCAGGCGTTTGAAATGAAAATTCCGCGGCAAAACCTTCATTACTCAAAACCAATACTAGCTATATTTCGCCTTTCATTGTGATCAAAAAGTTATAGAAGTAGTTCGAGATATTTGCACCGTATATGAAGAGGGCACTACAACCGATTGGATTGCTTGAGATTGGTTTGCCATGTTCAAAAATGGCAACTTCGACCTGGACGAGACTCCCCGCTCTAGTCGACCTTTCGACTTCGACGAGGACCATCTCAAAGTGCTTTTGACGGAAGACAGAATCTATAGGATTTACTCAAAAACTCGGAGCTTGCGTGCCACAACTGACCGACGACAATAAGGAAAATCACCGTAACAAAATTGCTCAAAATGTCGCCCGATGTCGAGCAACATGTGGATACAAGCAGCGATTCTTGTACAGAAGTCGCGAGTGATGAGAAATTGTGTCTCTACGTCAATATCGAGCAAAAGAAGAAGCGGGTGGCCGCAGGAGATACACCAAAGCGGAAAGTTAAGCAAGATCTCCATCCTAGTAAGACCAATTATTTACGTTCAGTGGGATTGGGAAGAACAAAACGGTCAACAAGGAATGCTACGTCGCCCAGCTACACTGTGTAACTCCACGTCATCTTGCTCCATGACAATGCACGACCTCACACAACAAACATCGTCAAGGACACCATGGATAATCTCGAATGGGAGGTTTTTTCGCATTCGTCATACTCTCCAGATCTTGCGCCAATCAATTATCACCTATTTCGGGCGTAAGAGGCGTAACCTTCGCCAACGATGAGAACCTCAAAACTGGCTTAACAACATTTTCGAGTGATTAACTTGTTGTTATAATTGTTATTTTTTCAATAAAACTTTTTAACAAAAAACGGCGGGAACTTTTGGAACAAGCTATTACATACTTTCGTCCAGACAAAGAAAACATAAGCTTTTTGTGAATTTTTACGACTATCGAGAGGAAAACTTTTTCAAACCCAAATCATGGTGTAAAATGTAGTAGACACGGTCTATCGAGATATTTACAATGCTAGCAAAATCGCGTATCTGCAGTCGTCGCACATTTAATAATGCATATTATTAATGTATATTTAATATTAATTATAACGCATATTTAATAATGTAATGTTGAGCGTTGATATTTTTGGGCGTCCCGGAGTTTATTATTTTTAATGGATGCGCGACCTTCTTTCACATTCTACATTCTTATCATGGAACATCGAAGTATCGATTCAAGTGGAATCTAACTTTATTTTTATGTCCTTAAACCTTTAGCGTTAAAACCTTAAAACAGAATACTATAACAGCTTCAACAGAACTTCAATTTTACCAATTTTTCAGAAAAGCTTAAAATTTTTATTTTATTCGGTCGTTACAAACAAGCAACTAAACACATAAGTCTAAACCTTCGCAGCATGTCATTAAATCACACTGGCAAATGTTATAGTAGTTTGGTCATACTTCCTAGACCCCTGTCGGGCCGAGAAAAAGATAAAGCTGTTGTATATGCATTGCTCTCAAAGGTTGTATTTCTTGGCAGATACTCGAAGGATATCTTATGAAACGGTTTCTAAGTACATCCGAAAGTTGAAGTCATTCATTACAAAGTAAATACGATTATATGAGGTAACAAATATAGATGCTTTCTCAAAAAAGCGATCTAGAGTCAGAGTCGCTGACAATTAACAAAGATACTGATTATTACACAAAAGACAATTAAAGACAATTATTACGCAAAATTATAACTTGGACACTATGCCTAGGACAAAATAATTTTACCGTATCGCGTATGAAATTATTTAAGTCCATCTATCAAATGCTAAGTAATCAAAGATTATTGTAATTATTATCATATTCTTCTTTAAAATATGGTATGGCGCAGTATAGCAAAACTTTTGTTAGACAAAAACCATTGCAAAACAACTCAGTTGAGTGAAGAAAATTAGTGTGATTGAAGCAATGTAATTTTTCAAGCAAAGCTCCTAATGCTTCTAATGAAGTTTCGGGTCTTAATACCATAATCAGACGGTACAGTACTTGATTTGGACTACTTTGCGACAATAAACTTATAAGTCCGACAAAAATGACCATATAAAAAGTTGGCAACGTAGTCAGGGTTCAAAACACTCTGTCAAATGAATTTGAGTCATACACTGGCCTAAGACAGGCTGATCAAGTGGCCTGTCTTCTTTTTAACATCGCACTGGAGTCAGTAGTAAGGAAACCACATATAAATATGGAAAATCATATTTTATAAATCAGTGTAATTGCTTGGGTATACCGCATGATGATGTGGACATGATTTCCTGTTCCCCAGTAGCATCTAGATCCTCTCCTTCTCTAAATCTGAGAAAACAGAGATTTAAACATCTATAAAAACAAAACCAAATTAAAGGTTTCCTCAACAAGACAACACACTCAAAATATCGGCCAAAACTTCTCATTAGATGACTACTCAATCAATTCCAAAAATTCCGAATGTAATGAAATCAAACAACGCATCTTACCAACAAATAGATGTTATTTTAGCTTGCGAACACTTGAGAAGTCGCAACTTAACCCGCAGTACGAAAATCTGACTACCCAAAACATTTATTTTGCCCGTTCTCATATACGCCTCAGAAATACGGGTGCTAACGCAAATCTACTTTCAATCTTCGATAGAAAGCCACTAAGTGCAATATTTGAGGGTATTGTGAGGAGTGTGGAGACGCCGCTACAACCTTGAAGTATACGAGTGCTACACCCGCTTTGGATGAGGGGATGTGTGTGAATGAGGGGCATATTATCAGGATGGGTGCTAATAGAATGCCTAGCAGAATACTGTTTACTAAGCCAGATGGTAGAGGAAAACTGGAAAGATGGGAGGACAGGGTCAGGTTCAGATGGAAGAAGAAAATCGAGACGGCTAAGGCCCACAGAGGGCTGTTGAGCTAAAGATGAATCAAACACATGGTTACTAATATACGATGCTACAAATACCAGGGGTATTTTTTAAATATGATCCGTTTGTGATGAAAGTGAGAATGACGCACAATAGCGGCAGTGCGCTTGCGCGACTGCTCTCAGCATGCCTTGAGCGAGCGCGTTTGGGCAATGAATTTTGTTAGTAGATTTCATGCCGAGAGGCACAACAATCAATACTGATGCGTATTGTATCACCTCGAGAAAACTCCGGCTCCATATAAAACAAACGGCGTGGACTACTGTCTTGTGCTTCTGCACAAACACAAGGTCTAATCAGGTCTTTTGGATGGGAAGAACTGGATCATCCACCTTACTGTCCAGGCCTTGCACCGAGTGATTTTCACTTGTTTCGGTACTTAACGGAGTTCCTTAGTGATTAATAGTGGTTCAACGGCGACGAAGTTAATAACAAAGTCATGGATTGGGCTTCTTTATAGGCGGCAGATTTCTTTAACGTCAGTATTCAAAAACTTCTTGAGCGATATGACAAATGTTTGAACAAAAATGAAAATTACGTAGATAAGTAAAATTACGTAATATAAAATATGGAAAACATATATTTTAATGATATTTATAGCATTTTTCTTCTCACTAAAAAATGGACCATATTTAAAAAATACACCTTGTACATAAAACGAAAAAAAAACTTTACCATTATAAAGATAGGTCTAGAAAATGTTATAATTAAAATCGCCCATTTCTCCACCGCACCCTGTATTTTTAATATGAGATATTTAAATGCAATTGATTTGACTAAAGGTTTGATTTTTTTGTTATAAATTCAGAATAAATTTACTTTCCTTAATAAAGCACATTTAAAAATCTTATAAGACTTCATGACTTAATCATATATTTTGAATTATTCTTAAATCGACTTTTACTTCTAATATCCATTTAATTTCCATATTCTGTACGGCATTTATATCAGCTTAGTTGTTAGCCGTAATTTAAAATTCTCCAGCTAGTTTCTCATTTAGCAAATGTTTTGAAAAATCCATTATAAATTTGAGTTTGTCTACATCATTTCGTGATTAGTTTCGGTAAAACCTAGACATTTAATATTAGAAAGTGATGTATTTTTTGCTTTTAGTAATACGAAAAAATAATTCTGAATAGAATCTCAAGTTTACAAGAAAATGATTTTAACAGATTTTTCTTTGAAAGCAGAGAGCCAATTTATATTTCGATTAATACTACTAAAAATATTTTGAATATTTAGATATGCTAAAACAACCTCTAAAGGTTTGTATGTTATAATAATACTTGATATTTTTTTAGAAGTATATAACGATTAGATTACAGTGGAAATTGAGTAAAAAATATAGTTAAATGTCGACTGCAAATACACAAATAACGGTGCTGAACTTTCCTAATAATACAATTTATAGTTTACATGTAGGATTTGTTGTCATTTTGTCATTCTGTGAACGGTGCTCTATGAGACTCCTATTGCGGACCTAAGTAACATATAAGTATAAAATAGACGTTAGTATTCTTCATCGGATTAATTTTAATTATCACTGTCGAAATATTTGGCAGTTATGTTATTTCTTATTAGAAGTAATATTTTGGAAAATTGCTTATTTGAATTAGTGTGTGTTGTATGTGCTCAGTAATATCCGTAAAATTGACTTACTGTTGGAGGGCTCGCCGATTGGAATGCTTTTCCTTTTGGAAGTCATGATGCTCATTTTTTAACAATCTACGAAATGACCATTCCATGTATTTTTCTTCTAGTTTGCATCTGTTTTCGTTTTGAAATTGACAGAAATGCGTTTGAGCTTGATATTTTGGGAAATATTTCCTTATTATAAGCCATTACAAGAGTATTACAATCTGATATTCATTCGTTTCATTTACAAGGTGCATCCCACCTTAATCACCTTATTTTTTCAGCAAAAATCATTATTTTTATTCAAAATAGTTTCCTTGCCCGTCAACAATGAATACCGTACAAACAATGTTTTACACGGTTAATTAGGTCAATGAATACATTTTTGACAGAGGGACGGCGCATTATCGTGCAACAACCGCCAGCTGCCTTATTGACGGTATTGTAGTCGCACACGACGAATATGCGACATTAGACACTTTATAACACCAAGATATAACACCGCTTTGATCGTTTGACCAGTTGGAACAAACTCCTTGTGCACACAAATCGTAGTATCACAAATCATAGTAATCACAAATCGTAGTAATCGTAGAAACAAATCAACATTGTTTTCATTTGATTGTTTTTGACTTCTCGAAATTGCTTTTCTTCGGAATTTCGCTCGCTCGGGTGTTTCAATTCGACACTGACGCTTGGTTTTTGGATCATATTGAAAACACCACGTCTCATCACCAGTAACAATGCTGTTTGAAGTTTTCGTCCTTTTTTGACTCTTTAATCAAGTCCTTAAAAGGTTGGATTCGGAGTAATTTTTGGTCGTCAGTCAATTTGTGTGGAACAAAGCATGTTCCAAATGATCGGTCAAAATATGATGAACTGGATCTTTGGATATGTTCAATTTCATTTCCATTTATCGCAATAAAGATGTTGGCTGATTTTTTATAAATTGACACACAATTTCAATGTTACTTTGAGTGACCACGGAATCTTTTGGACCAGTATGTTCGTCGTCCTTGATGTCCTCACAACCTTCTTTGAATCCTTTCAACCACTCGTGGACTCTGCCACGGGATAAACAATCTTCAATATACACTTGTTTCGTTAATTGAAACGTTTCGGTATTCGGTTTGTGTTCGATATTCATTTTTCAACCAATGGTATAAACACACTGACACTTCAAGCGCGATAACTTGGCTTCTAATGATCCAAATGTCATGACATTTTGCCTGAGCGTCAGTGAAGAATGCACCTTTTCAACGCTTACCCCCGTCAAAATATGGTGCCACTAGATTCCGTGAGACGCACCTTGTATTTAATTGCCCAATTAGAGTGCCAGAACAGTAACTAGTTCAAATCCCTTTTTTTAGGGTGTTTTTATTAATGTATCAACATCATATACTTACAATATTTTTGTTATTTTGACTCACCTGAAACAAAAAATTAAATTAATTAAAATGATATATATTAAAAACAAAATATTACATAAACAAAATGCATTAAAATCACACTTTGTTTACAACTTCGGATGAATGTTTAATAGTCCCAAGAAGTTAATAAGACCATCATCCAAAGCAAATCCCTTTATAAAGTAGAAATTTACTATTTAGAGCTTATGACATATTGACAACGAAAAATAATCATTACTTCTTTACATAGGAAAGGAAAACATTTTAATAAAAGGTTGTCCAATAAGAGTGTCAGAACAAAATGAGACACTCTGATAACTACAAATGATAATTCCAAAAAATGGCATTATGTTTTAAAAATAATATCGTTCAAATGTTCTTTCGGCTTAGTCTGGTAGAACGTATTCTGGAGACCCAATCTTCGATTACTCTTCAAGACATATTACGCGGTATATTTTTAATGGTGGCCCGACTGTTTCGTTTAAGGTCAAGAATTGTTTGGGGTTTATTTTTGTAAAATCGAAATTTCACATAACCTCACAAAAAATAATTCAAGAGCGTGAGATCGCATAATCTTGGTGACCAGGTGACATTACCATTTAGGAAATGATGCGTCCCGGAAATTTTTCTTGCAATAAATCGATATCTGGCGAGATGTGTGACAAGTCGCACTGTCTTGTTGAAAGAAAACGCTCTTTATATCTATATTTATCAGTTCAAGTCAAAGATATTCTGTTGGCATATTCCTATAGGGTTCACTATTAACAGTAACACGATTTCCATCATCCTCATCAAAAAATAGGTCCTGTCACCCCTTTAACCCAAAATCCGCAACAAACAGTAACTTTCTGAGTAGGAAGAGTTAACACCTGAATCAGTTGAGTATTTTTATCGGCTTAAAGTTTGCTTACAAATTCATCAATACAAAGTGCGCATCATCGGAAAATATTATTTTTTTCCAGAAAGGAGATCGCCTTCCAACTTCTTTAGAGCCCAATTCGCGAATGTTTAACGCAGATGACATTAACTAGTACAATGTACTGAACACAACTACTACTAGTCTATGAGTAATACGATGGTTGCTATCTGTGTATTTGGAATTGGCAACAATGGTGCTGCTAGGCGCCATCTGACATATACATCGTAAAGTTTTACATTGTTGACTGTATACATACTCAGAACGTTTTGTTATACGTGCGCTATTTGTGTTGTTTAGTGACTTCAAAATTTGATCTCAGTTAAAAAATGGAATTTACTCGAGAGAATTTTCGTGAGCTAATTTACCACGACTTTCGATGTGGATTACCTCAACAACAGTGCATTGATCAACTCACTTCCACTTTTAACCATGGAGCACCATCCAAAACCACTGTATATCACTGGTTTTGTGAATTTAATCGTTGCCGTCGTTCGCTCAATGACGAATTTAAAGAAGATAGTCCAAAATCGGTTGTTGTACCAGAAAACATCGATATTATGCAAGAATTAATAAAACAAGATCGTCATGTGACATATCGTGAGATTGAGGCATCCCTGGGTATTAGTATGACAAGCATACACAAAATTTTACATAAACATTTAGCCGTAAAAAAAGATTTGTGCGCATTGGATTCCGCATAATTTGACAATCGCTCAAAAAAGACCCGTGTCGACTGGTGTTAAGAACTGCTCAAAAAATACAATCGTGGTGCGTCAAAAGCCGTGTATAATATTTACACAGGTGACGAATCTTGAAACTATGCGTATGAGTCCGAAAGTAAACAGCAGTCGACTGTATGGGTCTTTCAAAATGAGTCAAAACCAACAAAAGTTGTTCGCGCAAGAACCACTTCGAAGCAAAAGATCACCTGTTTTTTTTGGGATAAATGGGAATGTGGCTAGTGACACTAGAGAATCGTAGAACGGTCAATTCTGAAGTGTTTGAATAAATAAGAAAAAACAACCAGCGACGCAGGATCATTCTTCAGCATGACAACGCGAGCTCTCACACATCGGACCCAACAACTCAATATTTGACCGGTCAAAACATTAAATTGAAGGGTTATCCGTCGTACAGTCCTAATTTGGTAATTTGGTACATCAGGGCAATATTCGTTTGAATTTTATTTGCTCTAAATCTGCACGATTCAGTCCATGCATGGGTATGGTTTTGTTTGGAATACGAAGCTATCCGATTATTCAGATACAATGACATTAACCTGTAATATTTTCTTAAAATTTCCAGTTTATTGCATTAATGTTTGACGTGTTTCACTTTAGGTTTGTCAGATTTTTTTCTGACGAAGCTACAGTGTTAATGAAACGCGTGAAAACAATATTAAATACAATAAAGTAGAAATTTATAGAAAATATTAAAGTTTTGGATTATGTTGGCTTCTACTTGATGGAAATTGTTCACAAATAAATGTTTAATGAAAGAGCTTTTTTACCAAAATTTCTACTTTATTGTATTATTTTTTTTTTCGTTTCGTCAGAATTTTTTTCTGACGATAACGAAATTTAATATTTTTTATAGCGCTCTTTAATATTTTTATAAACGGTAGGTTCAGCAAATTTCAGTATCAAAACAATACCTTTCCAATATGTAGAGTTAACTGTCAACAAAACTGCTTCTGCAAATCAATAAAAAAAACAAAAATAAAACAATGTAATAATGATACGCCTCGAAAACAATGTGGTGAACGGGTCATAAACACCTTTGAAACGATGCAAACTATTTGTGGTAATGAAGCAAACCAGCATAACATAACCCCACAAAAAATAATCCTCGTACGTTAGATCGTATGATCATGGTGGCCAGTTGGCGTACCATTTTTCGAAATAACGCATCCAGTAATCTCTCTCCAAAGTCTTCGAAACACGAAATTTCGGAAAACGCAAGGCCTGTAACGTGTTTGCCTTTCGGCAAACGCATATTTCGGCAAAAACATACTATCGATAAAATTCATCTGATCTCACTCAAATCGATCCTGGCTAGCCCAAAAAATAAAACTAGTGATTAAAAGAAAGTGGGGCATCGATGCGTACTTGGATTTTAACAGACTTCGGTTACGACTTTGGACCCAAATTCCAAAAAAAGTTTTCAACTGTTGTATCGACTCACATTTATTTCGTATCAGTAACATTTTTCCAGAAACAGACGGTGAAAGAATTTTCACCAATATTAATTATATAAAATATATAAAATCGATATATACCATAAAGCTTCTTATGCAGAAGATTGTATCGGTTCGCTTTAAACTCTCTATGTTCAAAATTAATTTCAGCGCTTACATCCAGTTTCATCATATGCTTCTGACATTTTAATAAGCAACTAAGTATCTCTACATTTCCTAGAGCATTATCTATACTAAAATTTAAAACTACTACTATATCCAGATTAATTTTGAATTGTTTAATCTTAATTAAAGTGTACAAAATATATGGAGTTGTATGGACATGTTTTAAATAAACCTTTTAAAATTATTAACTTTTATTAACAAATCACCAGTTCGATAAATAAGTATTTGATTTTGGTGATATTTTGGTATCATTAGGGATTTAATATATACGCGTTCCACATTTCCGATCCATTTGTTATCATTGTTTAGAAATATGCCACAAAGGAACATTCAAATACAAATGTATCGTTTATCTTTAAATATAGCAACTAAAGTTTAAAAAGTTTAAACGATATTAACAGTTTAATTGTTGTCGTTTAAAGTATATAGAGTAAAAGTACTGTTTGTGATCATTTTAAAAGCGATTTCGTATTTTTGATTAAGAATTAAATAAAGTTGAATAAATTATTTAATAAAAAGAAATAAATTAATTAAATCTTAAGTATATTAGTAATCGAATTATTAAAAGCAAAAATTTTAAAACTTCTTTCAATTTCGCTTGTTTTGTTTTTTTATTTCTCGTGTTTCTTAAGTCTTTTTTCTTCTTTATTATTTTTCTGTTTGTCTTTAGCTTCCATTATTTCTATCCACTTAATAGCCGTTATTACTGAAGGTAAATGTTCCACTTGACATTTTCGCATTGTGATATTTTTTTTCGGCCACATCACAGTATTGTCAAAAACTTCATCTAATGACTCTCGACGCAATGTAATACTATTAAAATTAGAAACATTCTCTTTACTAACATTATTAACTAAAGGTTCTTCTCTCACTTCAATAATAATAGATGATTGTGTACATATAATAGTGTTTAAATATAATATATAATACAATTTTCAAATTATTGATTGATTTGTCCGTTACTTTGTGATAGTTGATTTTTTAAAAATGAATAAAACAATTTTTTAATTCAATTTTCATTGTTATCTACTAGGATAGGAGATTCAATGAAAAGAAGTATTTCACAGGTGGAATTTTGGTCAGGATTATGAGACTTGAAAGGTTATAATTGTTCTTCGACTAAAAAAAGGCAAAAAAAGAATCAAAATTAAAACATGATTCAAAATCTTATAATACAACCAAAGAATGGATAACTGAAAAAAGATCAATCTTGAAAGGTTAAATTTTCATCATGTTTTCTTCATTCATACTCACATTCATGAACGTTAGGCGTAAGAAACTCAGGAAACGAAAATTTATTGGCATTATTGTTATTATTGGAAGTCGACGGAGAAGGATTTTCAGATGTTGTGGGAAGAAAAAGGCAATGATAGTGATTCATTTTCCTGATCTGTTTCATCTTCTACAGTTGATTTGACTTGACCCATAAATCGTACAACGTCTCGTAGTTGTCATCAGTTTCTCAACCAATACATGTTGCTCTCGTATTTTTGAAACGTTGAAAAATTTCACCATTTATTTTGCTTTCAACATATTCTCGATAAGTTAAGACCTGCGCAGATTTTTGTAAATTTTTCACTTTTGATGAGTTTGGACAGTAAAAACGGAACATTATTTTTGAACATCTCCATCATCATTTTGTATACGTCAATTTCGAATCAGAGTTTTCCACCTTTATTTCAAAGAAAAAAAATATACGTTCAGTGGTTGTAAAATATGCATAGAATGAGGAAGAAAACAGCAAAGAATTATTTGTTTATCTTGGCAAAATTTACTCAGTTGGCTAGACATACGAGAAACATCCATCGATCTAAGAATACAATAACTGGTAATTGAATTTCACTCTTCAGGAGAAATGATGTTTGTAATGTATGTATGAAAAGATGTTTGTAAAATATTTAAAAAAACGATTCATTAGTCATTCATCCATCCTCTGATTTTCCTATTTCCTAATCTTTTGGAACTGAGCGAACACAAATTTTATGTAATCGTTTATATTTGAAAACAGTCAGCGACGGTGTAAATTCTCGAGAAGTGTTAACAGTAAACAGCGTAGTAAAATTTTCTTTGTCATTACCAGCTACATCATCACAGCTCTTCCTCTTTCTGCCAAGACGAGGCACCCTTTCACCCTTTGGTGAAAGATGTACCGCCGTCTCATCCATATCAAATACACGTCGATGGTCTTTAAGGATCTCTATATTTTGACCAAGTTCTGCTGCCACATAAGAGAACCAAGAACATATGACATTTTCAGTAATAATTGCCCGAGCTTTACAAAGATGTTCAGCTCTATTTTGTCCCACACGTAGATAACGTTTAAGGAAACCTTCGAACCATTTTCTTGCGGGAACATTATTTTTAAAAAGATTACATAAACCTTCTGCTTCTACTAATTGCTTTACAGGATGTATCAAAAAATCTTTGTTAATAGGAAAACCCATTCTACTAGTTCCCAATAACAATTCCTCCATGGCAGGCAGAATGTGATGCATCTTTAGTACGAGTTTGCATATTCTACTTGGTGATCCGTAGCAATGCTTGTCGTGAACCCAATGTTTCTAGTTCTGATTGTCGGTTGATTATTAGAATGACCAGGGAAGTGTTGACTTTGACTCACACAACCGTTCATCAGATTGTAATCAATGAATTGGGGATTAAGGAAATTTGCGAGAAAATGGTTGCGAAAAACCTTTCACATGCCCAAAAAGACAACAGGAAGGAAACATGTCTTGATTTTTTGAGACGGGTCAGAATGATCCTTATTTTCTGAAAAATGTAATTACTGATAACGAGCCTTGGATTTTTGAAAACTGCACAGCACTTTCAGAACGCACTAGAAAAATTCTGGTTATGCAAAAAATTGTCACGGATCACTAAGCGACTCTACAGAGTTCAAACTCGTAATGAACTGTTATTGGCCTGTCTCCTATGTAAAGGGGAAGTCCAGATCGAACGCTATGCCACCAGTCTCATTCATTTATTTACACACCTGGACAGAGACGCCTGGGACAAAGAAGGATGAAATTCCATTTTTAGCGGAATTTAAGGAGGTAATGCTGAAATTTAAGGAGATAATCAAAAAGCCATGAAAATTGATTGTCAATATGTTGCTATGTCAAAGTACATTTTTGAATATGTCGAATTATGTACCAGAACGGCTGCTGAAAGTTATCGATTGTTGGTTGAAGCTTATAGTGAACAAGCTTTGAATGCGGTGATTTTGATATAAAGGATAAGAAGCATCCGGGACAGCTGAAAAAGTTGAAGATGCAGATTTGCACGCATTATTGGATGGAGACTCAAGTCATACGTTGAGACAATTGGCAGAAGCATTGAATGTTACCCAGTCCGCCATTACCGAACATCTACCCGCATTGGAAAAGATTCATAAGAAAGAAGAATGAGTTCTAAAGAAGGTTGAAATTCCATTTTTAGCGGAATTTAAGGAGATATTGCTGCAATTTACGGAGATAATCAAACAGCTATGAAAATTGATTGTCAAGATGTTGCTATGTCAAAGTATTTTTACTTTGTTATTTTTATATTTTTATGAGAATAGTTCTTAAGTGATTCAGGCGCTAATAGATAACAATGTGAGGACTCGTAGAGCCGCAATGATATGAAAACGTGATTGAAAAATACAAAAAGGTCGACAACTTGTAAAGCAGAAAGGTCGAACATTTGGGTGATACTATTTTCAAAATATAAACAGCAATTTCTTAACTGTAGAAATAATTATTAAAAAAAAACTAAACAATGACAAAAATATTCCTATACTGATTGGCCTTACACAGCTGAATGTTAGCCTTAACTAACTAGTAAATTATAGATCTAGCACATAACACTTTATAATCATTTAAAATCAAATATTTCAAAAAGATTTACATATAAATAAGTTATACCATCAACTTATGTAGAAAATCTAATAACAGTTCATTACTAAACCTTTAATATTTCCAATTCATTTTCAACCGGGTTCATTAAATGTATCTGACATTCTAATAGGCATTTAATTTCTACATTTTACAAGGCATTTAGAGCATTTCAGTTGCCGATTAAGATTCAAAATCCTCCATCTGGTTATTAGATAAATAACATAGAATGTTTAATTTAATTTTTAATTGTTGTTATACTTTGTCGATGTGTTTTCATCAAAATATAGTTAGTATATAAATATAGTTAGTATATAGTATTAAATTATATTCAATTTTTAAAAAAGAAGGATCGAATTTAAAGGGAAAAATATTAAAATAACTAATTAAATTACTTGTTAAGTACATTTTCCAATAATCCGTATTGATGATTTAACGTTTACTGAAAAATTTTTCTTATTTGTTATAATTTAATTACGCTTTCGTGAAAACTGCATTATTTTGTATGATATTTTATTGATATAGGGTGGTCCAACGTTTGGTTGTGCTGTAGAAAATTTGGCCTTAATTTCCACATTAATGGCCATATCAATTGTCGTTACTAGTGTGGAGAAAACCCTAAAAAGAAATATGAAAGGTCTCTGCATAGACCGAAAATCACAGTTTGGGCTGCAATGTCGCCATCCGGACAGGACACTTAGTTCCAACAGCACAACAACAACGGATCCACCTGCCACACTTCCAATCACTCTTTGCCCGTCGTTCAGACGCTATTTCCGGGAAAATTGATTTCTCGAAGAGGAGATATACTGTTGCACCTCCTCCACCCCCCACCCCCAGCTAAGACCTGACTCCCAGTGATTTTTTTATGCAGATATCTTAAAAGTTAAGTGTACCGCAACCACCCCTCCGCTCTGGAAAATCTAAAGAAGAATATTCGGCAAGAAATCGAAGCCATAACTGCAGACACTGCCGTTATGTCGCTGCGTTAAGGCAAATTTTAGAGGTCGGCTTCGGGACTGCCATGATAGAAATGGAGCACATTTAAACAATGTAATCTTCAGAACATGAATTTCCCAGAATATTTGTAAATTTTAAAAATACATTTGTTCAAAATGATCAACTTATTTCTAATTATTTCATTAAAAAAAGTGAACAACTCTTTGGACCACCCTGTATAACGTTACTGAAAATTCGATAAAACACAAAAAAGTATATATAAGGTGGTCCTCGGGAAACGGACGTTTTTGAAGCAGGTAGTACACAGCAAGTGCCTACTGACTCTCCCTGCGATGCTGTTTAGTATCCATCATACTGCCGTGGACTTAATAGCATCGCTTGTTTGCTTACGAGGTCTTTGCCAGAAGTGGTAAATCTATGATTAAAACGCAACTACTCTTCAGGCATCGCTTCAGCATCATGGTCATGATGAGAACGCCAGCGTAATACCAATTTCAGATGGGTAGATGGAGTTCGAACAAAGGGCTGAGAAATAAAAATAAAGCCATTTGGTTCTTCAGAAAACCGCAATATGTGGATAGGATGAAGGAGATGACCCTGCGAAGTCCCTGCAACTCGCGTTATTAGACGACACGCTTCTGATAACTGAAGAGTTGAATTTGACTCATACAACCGTTCATCAAATTTTGACCAATTAATTGGGGATAAAGATATCTGTACGAAAATCGTTCCGAAAAAAAGGACAAAAGTGGGGAATCATATATTAACTTTTTGGGGTGGTAAACGACTCTCATTTCCAGGAACGAGTCACGGTTCACGAAATTAATTGCTTACAGAGCACTAAGTGACTCTAGGGAGTTCAAACTCGCACTGAATACGCATTAGATGTTGGTCTGTTTCCACTCCGAAGGGGGAGTGAACACTGTTGCCAGATCGAACGCTACATCACCAGTTTCATTATGATATATACACACCTCGTATATTAAATACGACTCATTAAGTGTTTTTAATATTCTAATGCCTATTTAATCCTTACGTTTACCAATACTTTAAGACTAGCTCTGTTTTCAATTAGAACATAAAATCCATCAGCTTATTTCTCATTTAAGATAAAAGCTAAATTAATAATTTTAATTTCGAGTTGTGTACTATACCATGTCGGTGTTTTTCAATTTCAAATGAGGGATTGCTACATTTCAATATTCAAGATGAAAGGACTTGGGGCTCATATTAAATTATATCCTGATTTTTAACAGAAACGATTCGAATTCTGACAAGAAATTTATTAAATTGCTAAATCAGAATGGTAACGTAAAATATAATTGAGCTGTGTCTCGCAATTTGCTAAATGTTTACTCGAAATGTATTTCCCGTCTCAAGTCTTAATCCAATTTGGTTTTGCTATAATTTTTTTTGGTTTGGTTATAAAACAATGCATCAGAGATATTTATTGAATAAACAGGGTGTTCCATATCGTTATTTTCAAATTTTGGGAGCATGAATTAGACTTAATTATAAGACTAAAAACAAAAGTCTTAGGTCGATTTTCAGTAGTAGTAGGTCGATTTCATACGATCAAGTCATACGTTGAAACAATTGGCAGAAGCATTAAATGTTGCCCAATCCACCAATTCCGATCATCTACCCGCATTGAGAAAGATTCAGAAGAAAGAAAAACGGGTTCCATATGAATTGAGGGAAAGAGACATTAAAAGGCGAAAAACCACTATGAAATTATACTTGCTAGATAGAAAAGAAAACGTTTTTTGCATCGAGTTGTGACAGGTGAGGAAAAGTGGATCTGTTTTGACAACCCAAAGCGCAAAGAATCATGGGTAGACCCAGGACAGCCTTCGACATCACAACCAATGCACAATATACATGGAAAGAAGGCTTTGCTATGTATTTGGTGGGATAGTAAGGGAGCTGTGTATTACAAAGTGCTGAAACCTGTTGAAACGATTAATGGCGATCGATACTGATAGCAACTAATAAAATTGAACCGAGTATTGAAAAAAAAATGACCAGAATACACTCAAAGATACGATAAAGCAATTTTCAACATGACAATGCTCGGCCCCATATTGCAAAATATTTAACAAACTATTTGGAAAACGTTAAATTGAACCCAATACCCCATCCGCTGTATACACCGGACTTGGCCCCTTCAAACTACCACTTATTTCGATCGATGCAGCACGAACTTTCAGAACAACATTTACATTCTTACGAAGGAGTGAAAATTTGGCATGATGAATGCTTGACCTCAAAAAAACGTTCTTTTGGCGTGGAATCCATTCTTTAAAAGAAAGATAGGAAAAAGTAATAGCTAAAGAAGTTGTAATAGCCAATACTTTGAATATTAAGGTAATTTATTTTGTTACGGAAATAAACGCTCAAATTTTGCGAAAAAAGAATCACAGAAAAGATAAGAGAAATCAGCAAACCCTACAGATTGAATGTGAACCTAAAGAAAACAAAATATATGTTTTACGAAATCAACCCAATAACAACACACAGCTAAGAATAAACAACAGTAACATTGAGCGAGTGAATACATACATGTATTTAGGAACTTGGGTTTATTCAAAGGATGATAGCACCGAAGCAATAAAAACAAGGATAGAAACAACTTACAATACATTCTAAAAGATGAAATCTTTTTATCTTCTGTGAAAATTCAAATGATTCGAAGCTACCTATACTCGATTCTCCTTTACGGTGTAAAAGCTTCTAACCTTCTAGTAAATATATAATCCTTTTGATCACGTGATCAAGCGAAATGTGGTTATTCAGAAAAATACTATAAATATTTTAAATAAAGAGTTCCTATATAGAATATTCACCGAAAGAAGCCTAATAACAACTATAAAGACATGCAAACTGAAATACTTCGGGAATGTAATGCAAGGAAAACGTTACGAATTGGTGAGATTGATTGGGCAGGGAAAGATAAAGGAGGGAAGAAGTGTGGGAAGACTAAGAATGTCATGGTTGCAAAATTTGAGAGAACGATTTAACTGTACATCGAACCAGTTATTTAGAGCAGATGTAAAAAATGTAAAAATAGTCATGATGGTCGCCAACCTTCCTCTGAATTTTTAATTTTATTTATTTATTTTTTGTAGTCACATTTACACTCTAGGGTTATTTAGTGACTTATCTAACCCATAAGTTTTTACACGTGTCCCATTATAGTCAGATAGACTATACACATAAATATTCACACCGGAATCAGGATTCAAATCGGTGACCTTTGCATTGCCAGACAATTGACAGCCCACCTGAACACCTCGGTGGGTCGGTTTCCAAATAGATAAATATCTCATTACAGAACATCTTAAAAAGTATCCAGATGGGTTTGAGCATGCGGATTCAGAAGAGTACGATGGATAGACCAAATCATCACAGGCAAGTTGTAAAACTTTGTATCGTGAGGC
The DNA here is from genome assembly GCA_031761425.1 of Cosmopolites sordidus. Lineage (NCBI taxonomy): Eukaryota > Metazoa > Arthropoda > Insecta > Coleoptera > Curculionidae > Cosmopolites > Cosmopolites sordidus. Next base: position 32,588 of record JARFXV010002302.1, on the reverse strand, counting down.
CAATGGCACGTGTGGTCAAGTATGGTCTCGATGAAATGCAATGCCCTTTCTGTTCAGTCTAATTCTAGTTTCTTCTAATTCAGTCGTCTGGTCGATTGTTGGCTTTAATCCATTTAGTTGAGAATTGTATTTCTCGGAAATAATGCGTTTGTTTTTCCAGTAATAGCTCATAATAAACGATTCCCATCCAGTCCGACCAAATTCATAGCATAACTTTTTTCGGATTCTAGTAAATAGTGTTTGCGCTGGTTGAATGGGCATTTCTGCGCTTGTCACATGATAAATTTGCCTAACGAAAAAATTATTAAAAAATATAAAAATGTTCTAAAATAAAATAAAATAAATAGTCAATGTAAATATCATTGACATACCCAAAAATATATTTAATTCCTATCTTTTCAGAATGTATAGAAATTAATATAATTTATTTTTAGATTCGTTTTGAAAACGGGAGGAAAATACTTCCCGAAAAGTTAATGTTCAAAAGTTTGTATTTATTTTAGAATATTTTTATATTTTTAATTTTTGTTTGTTTGTCTCCGTTTGATTTCCAAAATTTGTCTCCATTTGATTTCTTGTAACATGATATTTTACACTTAACATTTTTATACACAATCCATATTTCATCAACTAAACCCATCCACTTTAAAAATTAATCGATATCGTTGTGCTTCAATAGAGAATTCCAATCAGCAATTCGGTCTATCAAATTTGGCCTTGTTAACCATTCCAAGTTGACGTAATCTCCTTGACACTGTCGACTGGTTGATTCCAAGAATTCCGATCTCTCTCCTTGACACTGTCGACTAGTTGATTCCAAGAATTCCGATCTCTCGAGTTGTTCTATGCCGATCGATCACCCTCAATAAGCGCCAATATTTCATTGTCATCAGCCCCAGCCGGTGCCCAGAACGAGATACATAACTAAGATCAAAATTGTTTTCACAAAACTTTGGGAACCACCTACGGCACATGGAATTGTTAACGGTACCCTTACCGTACATAGCAAATATCTCTTTTTGCATCTGCGAAGTATTATTAGCTTGTCTGTCATTTTTAATGCTTTACAAAATTTAAAAAAACGCAACGAAACACATTTTTTTCGGAAATACTCTCTGAAATTCTTTTACTGAAACAATATTAAAACTTTACACGCATAAAACATAATACTTCGGATTTGCGAAGTAATATCTTCTAGAACCAAAAAGAGTATCTTTATTAAATCAATCAGATTGTATACTTTTATTTGACCAGTTTCTATTTGTTTATTGTTGATTAATCATGTTTATAGTTTTATTGTCTATTTTGAAGTTGATAAAAGTTGTCTAGAATATTATAATTAGTTAGATAATAACAGATTAGTTCTAAACAAATTGAAATTTTCTAAAATAAGATGTTTTATATATTTTTATAATTCAAGGCCAAAATATACACTTTAATTTGACCGGAAGTGTACTATTGTGTGGATATTTTCAGAATAAGTACGGACCAATAACCCTTCGAATAAGCCACACCAAAAGGTGACTTTTTAAGGGTATAATACCAGTTATACAGGCTCTATTGGACTTTCTACACCCCTTATTACGGCAATTTTGTTTGTTTACGTATCCGCCTAAATGAAAATACGCCTCACAGCAATTTTTTTTTCGCAAAACGACCATTTCGACGGTAAAGTTGAACAAATTGTATACGCTGTTCTGTTCTGTACAAATTGTATACGCCATTTTTATAAATGGCAACTATTCAGTTTGTTCAATAAATTTGTTTCAGCAAAATAATAATTTACTAATTAAAATATTTCGCATCATCTTAAATGACTATTTACCACCATCCTGGCGAGAGTTGGTTTCCTTCCATAGGGTAAATATTAACCATCATTAGATGTATCCACAGTATACAAAAAAAATAGTAAGGATACCTGGACAACATATTGAATACCAATTTTTATGGATACACTTATCTGAGGCACTGAAATCGTAATAAGATTTATAAGTTACTACAGGTTGAAGCAAACGGCACGCTATCATTTGAATTAGTTATAACGTTTAAAATAAACCAGACTTAATCTTTTTCTATAAAATATTTATTTCGGTTTTAAAGTGGTGGTGTTTTTTCTAAAAAATATCAAAATCTAACCTATTTTTATTATTTTTACTGACTAAAACATCCATAAATGGTAAACTATCGTTGTTTTCCAATTCATGAGTGAATGCAATATTTTGCGATTTACTAAGTTGGCTAAGAACGGTGACAGCGGATTTGGCCCATTGACTTTCCTTCTTGTTGTTCGTAAAATCTGTTATTAAGCTGGAACCAATTTTGCTTCATACATAATCTTGTTAAGGAGATGTACTCAGAAACAATCTTGTTATTAAAACCGTTTAACTCGAGTAACTCCGTCAGGTATTTCAAGGTATGTGGAATCGGGACACTCGGGAAAAAACGATGATACGTCAAAGGAAACCAAGACTTCTTGTAGATGTGCGTTTTTGACTTTTTCAGTGCAGTTTTTTGAGTTTTGTACAGAACAGTTGGTTTACTAATTGGTTTGTAGAGCATACAATCTTGGCACTTTTGATTTAGAAATATGCAATTTGCTTTTCAGAGAAGTAGAAATAAGGCTGCTACAAGATTTCAATGTATCTCTGACTTCGTTAACCATTTTTGACAATGGATTCCTAGGTAATCGTTTATATGGACCATCTTGAATTAATTTTTCAACGCGTTCAAAATAATCAGATTCGTTCATTAGTACAACTTTATTCTCCTTATCTGCTTTTAAATAAAAACAATCCTTTTGTCGTAGACACTTGACCATCTTAGAAATATTTGGCGTATTTTGATTTTTAGATGAAATATTTTTTGCAATTTTGCATTTACATGACTCTGACGAAAACTTTGAAAAACTCTGGTAAGTGTTTAATACCATTTTCAATACCGGCTACCATATCCTCCAAAGCACTACGAGATGCCGACAAAGCTAAATTGAGGGCTTTATTTAAAAAATCTAGTTCTTGATTGTCGAGCGTCTGTGTTGAAAGATTTTGTACTATAATGATGCTTTTTTCTGGAATATTTTCTTTCGACTGCTCAATTTAGAGATTTTTTAATTTTTTATTTAAAGAGGACATTTTCTTTAACAAATTTACTATTTACTTCTGTGAACATAGTCCTTCCAGAAGTGCATTAACATTCATGTTCTACTTTAGTTAATTTAAAAGTTAATTTCTTATAAAGATTGTACGCCTGAATTTCAAGCATACTCTTTTTACTGCATAAATGTTTGATTTCTAAGTCAAGCCATGCCTGTTTTGCAAAATTAGTTATTTTATCACATATTTTGGAAGATTTTGAGATATTAACTTTAATAAAATTGGAACATATTTTATTAGTCTGGCATGACTTAAGAAACCAAACATTTGCTCCAATAAGTCTAATTTTAGTAGTGTACTTACGATAAAGATTTAGTTCCGCTGACCGTGTAGCCATCGTAGAAAATGTTTATTCATCAATCAAATGTAAGCCATTAATAGCAGCAATGCATATCTGGTAATAATGTAGAGATACGGCCTGTTGTGCTTGAGTTGCTGTATGGTTTGGGGCTTATTTATGAATACCTGTTCCTTCAAAAATCCTCACAAAAAATAATCTGTAGCTCATTATTACTTTTGCATAAAAATTGTCGCTTTGATGGTAGTGGTTTATAATGACATTACAGAATTCGCTTATTATTCTCTGTAGGCAACAGATCTTGAACAATTTAAAGGCACTAAACATGTACAAACCACTTCTCAAAATTCGGCGCAAACTGTATGGAAAATTCCCAATTGTGCACCACCTCGTCCAATTAACGTTTCTGTAGACTCCTCCACATTTTGTTCCACACGAACAATATTTTCAGAGCTTTCGATTGTTCCCTCGATTGTTTCGATTGTTCGATTGTTTCGATCTCTGATGCGGGGCTTATCCATAACTGTTCCAAAGTTTTGAAACTACTTGAATGAACGATAAAACGATTATTTTATGAGGCCCCGGGCGATTAGGACATTTTTTTTCTAAATTCACGGTTAGTTGCAGTAACTGAATTATTATTTTTATGTAAATTATAACAAGTTCACTGTGTACTTAGGGAGAGCGGCCCACTTTACGACGCTTACCTTTAAAACTGGTATTTACCCACCTTATCCTAGACACCTGTGGGTAACCGGCGTTGGCATTAGAAACCAATAAAGGACAGCTCGCGCTATAGCGGCTCGGACGTTGACCCATCAAATGCAGATAAGGGAACATATCTAACATGGGTACCACGGGGAGGGTACCACAACTAGCAATTCTAGTGCCCCTCCATTGGTACAGACCTCATGGGCGGAGTGATTTTATCGCGAGCTTAATGTTCGGTAATAAGGCGCAAACGGACACATGGGCCTTTTTTTTTACCTGGCCAAGACTCTTAACGTGTTTTTTTTACGGTGTACTTATCCATAATACAACTTGCACGTCTACATTACACCATAATAAAACCCAAACTGTCACAAATATCATGAATAAAAAAAGGTGCGAAAATAAAATGGTGTCGTGACACTTGCCCCACCCTACAAAGATAAACTTAGGCAGTACATAAAAGGTTTTAGGTTCATTGTTTAGAGCCATTTTAATATGTGATGCTCTTCATATTTTAATGAATTTTGTAATAAATAGTTGAATTACTGAAGTGCATTAATACATTCTTTCTGAATATTGAAAGGTTATATTTTTGTCTAAACTGATTTCGGAAAAATAGTTCCAGTGTTTTTAAGGCCCAAGGACACGTTTTTAAGGATATAAAGTATTAAAGCGGCAAGCTATGCATTTTAATTAGATGATATTTATAGCAAATGCATTAAATTTAGAGAGATTATTACACCGTTGCTCGAAATTATTGTTTTTCATTTTCAGAACACACTATAAAAATCTGCTTATCGAAAAGACTTGTTATGAAACATCAAGCGACTATAGGGAGTCCAAACTCGTACCAAAGACGCATCAGATGTTGGCTCGCCTTCCCCTTAAACGGGAAGTCAGCAGCGTTGCCAGATCGAATGCTACGCCACCAGTCTCATTTACACATCTCGTAAATTATATTTCTTTTATTTAAGATAAATGTTCATTAACTATCAGCTACCTCAGTTAAATATAATCAATTTAGCAATAAATTAATACAGAACGGAGACAGAAAAACAGAGAAAGAGACAAAATAACTTGCAAGTCACGAGACACAATAACTGCAGAAGGCAGATAGATGAAGCAGATATTGTACCTTAATCCCCCTATGAAATCCAACATCTGAAAGGTCCCTCAAGTCATCATCGATCCCATTATATATTACAATTACATTATTCTAATACGAGTGATGAAACAAGGATGAACCGTAAGTCGGAAACTCAATTCTGTCAGAGAATCGCAAGTTTCCTTCCTAATATGTCAGAAAATATGAATATATTAAACAAATAATTGGAATTGACAAAACTAAGTTTTTAATAAATAAACTTGAACAATTTATACGCAATATCCATTGTAAGTAACTAAAGAACTTTTAGTTTCGTTTGTTACAACGAGTTGATTTTTCAGAAAGTCTTGATTCTTGCAAAATCTTGCGTTGAAAAAACAGAAACCAAAAAGTGCCTCTTTGTTAAGAATGAGTATAAGAAGATTACAGTGTTTGAAGATCAAAGTATAGAGCGATTAATATTTTTTAACGGGATGGGAATAATTAGCGATGAATATTTTTATCCGTATTTTTTAAGGAAAAGAGTTACATAAATAAGCCTCAAACCATATAGCTCAAATATAGAAAATAATATTGGCTTATAGGAAGAAATTCCAAGATGACCATAAATAATAAGATACTGATTTATAATCAAATCCTAAAACCAGTGTGGCTGTATGGCATTCAGTTGTGGGGATGTGCCAGCGATAGTAATGTTAAAACAATATAAATATTCCAATACAAGGTGTTGCGAAATATAATTAGTGCACCGTGGTATATTCGTAACTCCGATTTTCATCGAGATCTTGGAATTCCAGCGGTCAAGGAAGAAATCAGGAGGTTTGCAGGTAAGCACGAAGCCAGGCTACGCCTTCATGTTAATGCAGAAGCTCTTCAATTGCTGGATAACCAAAATCATATCCGAAGACTGAAGAGAACTAAACCTCATGACCTCCTGTAGTGTGTTGTGTACAAAAGCAGAGCATAATGCGCGAGTAGAGTAACATAATCATTAGAACAATCTAAAGGACATTAACAGATTAACTTTAGTCGATAAGTATTTAGGTTAAGATTTCTTAAAGAAAAATTAATGTTTAGTCTTTTTACTAGTTTTAATAGACCTAGAAATAACCAAGAATATTAGAAATAACGTTAGAAGTTAGAAATAACAAACAACACACAAACAATAATTTTCAAAAATTCATTACCTCAAAATTTAAAGACGAAAGAAATATACTTATTATAGAAAAAAAATCTATTTTGTAAATATAAAAATAAATGGTAGCACGACAGTTACTCCACCCATTATGTATATGCTAAATTTGAGAAATCGAAGTTCCAAGTTACAAAAGCAGGTTCGACCGCAACCCCAGGAAGATGCTACTTGAATATAATATGATATGAGGGTTGGTATTTATGTATCCGGAATAATAGATAAAAACAAGTATTTATCATTGAAAATGGTTTTATCGGTTTTTAAAATATTCTCCACGTTGATTGATACACTTTTGTATATGTTTGAACTAATTTTGATAGCACTCTTTCCAATCCGATTGAGGTATCCTCAAAAAATGCACTTTGAAAGCATCAATTGCTTCTTCTGGCATCGAAAATCATTGACCATGTAGTTTATTCTTCACGGAGGGGAACAAAAAAAAATAATTTGATGCCAAATCAGGACTGTACGGCGGATGACTCATCAATTTGATGTTTTGACCGGTAAATATTGAGTTCATTCCGATGCGTGAAAGCTCTCGTTGTCATGGTAAAGAATGATCCTACGTCGCTGGTTGTTTTTTCTTATTTCTTCAAAGACTTTTGGAAAACAAATGGTTGTCTACCATTCAGAATTGGCCATCTTACGATTCTCTAGTGACACTGTAGCCACATGCCCATTTATCCCAAAAAATCAAGCGACCATTTGCTTCGAAGTGCTTTTTGCGCAAACAAACGTCTTGCTTGTTGGGTTTGACTCATTTTGAAAAAAACTCATACAGTCGACTGCTGTTTACTTTCGGGCTCATACGCATAGAGCCAAGATTCGTCACATCTGTAGATGTTATACACGGGTTTTGACCCACCACGATTTTATTTTTAGAGCATTTCTTTGGACCAATAGAACTGAGCCTTTTTTTGAGCGGTCTTGATGATGATGCAGAATTCAAGGCACACAAATCTTTTTCACGGCTAAATGTTCATGTAAAATATTGTGTATGCTTATCATGCTAATGCACAGGGATGCCTCAATCTCACGGTATGTCACATGACGATCTTGCTTTATCAGTTCGCGCACAGTTTCGATGTTTTTGGCACAACAACTTATATTGGACGACCTTCTTTAAGTTTGCCCATAAACGACCGACGGCCACCATCGAAACGCCAAAAGTCGAATTGAGTTGATCGATGCACTCTTGTTGAGAGAATCCACGTCGAAAGTCGTAGCAGTAAATTATCGCACGAAAATTCTCACGAGTTAATTCCATTTTTTGACTGAGATGAAATTTTCAAGTCACTAACCAACACAAATAGCGTCCGTATGACAAAACGTTCTGAGTATAAACAACAACGTTACGATGTATGTCAGATGTTACCTAGCAAAACCATTGTTGCCAATTCCGGACACATAAAAAACAATAATTCGTATTTGTAATGTGTTATCTTTTCTTTTACATTATATAAGGTGATCAACGGGAAACGGGCGTTATTTAAAGAAATATAACTTTTTGTAAAAAGATGGATTATCGTTAAAATAATCTATATGATATGTCATTTTTAATGCTTAAGTGCAGAAAAATACTATCACTTGTCATTTGTCAAGTGATGATGATTTTCACGAACACATGTTCATTCTCGAAAAATGGTGTCCCGAAAGCCTGTTTTTGGACTGTTGCTGCAATTCATGGAAATTTTCTGAGACTCTAAATCAGCAGTATTGTATGTTGACTACCCTTTTTTAATGGGTATTTAAACTTTATCGCTCATGATGATGGTCAAAGCTTCGTTTTCTTCAAACATATCAAGCATTGTTTGAACAAATGTTAAGCGTTGATAAACCACAAAACTATATCGTATCAAACCCGGGAATATTAACGTGGATTCTTAAGCCCGCAGCGGCTTGATGGATACTAAACATCACCTTAGGAACAATCGATAGACACCTGCCGCAGACTTCCTCTCCCTCTACTAGCCAGTACTAACCATTTCTCAGCCTATATTTAAAAAGGCTTAGGCTTTTCCTATGCACCTATCTTAAATAGTAGGTAAATGAACAATTGGACTTAATTGTTTGAATAAAATTTTCGTATAGTTTTTCACGCATTAAATTAAAAATCTTCTTATTCACATATAACAGCTTAAAATGCTACTTGTTTGAAATACGATATTTGAGGTTCAACTCTAAAAACTCAAAGAACATTACATTGCTTGCTTGAGTAAATTCAGTAAAATAATAAAGACTATCGTGTGCATATATCATCACTTTAGAATACCTTTGGAACATGACTGAATCATAAATGCAAAATAAAATAGCACCTAGTACTATTCCCTAAAGTACATCCGATATGACCAACCATCCTGTAGACTAAGTTTCATTACTTTCAGCCTCCGATATGTTAAAGGGGATGTAAAAATTATGAATGGGGATTGGACAAACCAACATCAGCTGTTTTCGAACTCTAGATGTTTATTAAAAAATATCCATAACTAACATTAATTAATTTATTAACTATTCTATACATCCATATGATTCTTCAACTCCTATGCGGAGCATAGGGCTTCAATAAAAGCGGGGGTCTGGTTCTATTTTGCGCCAGAACCTTGACTTCCTGCCAGGCAATGGCGGTTCGTGAGGGAGGGCGTTGGGGCGCCGCTATCTCCATTTATCACAGTAAACAATTTTTCAGAGCAAAACACCATATTTAATTTCCGTTCAGTTTATTTCCTTTAACTCATTTTCCTAGTTCACCTCCTGTATAGGGTTTCAATAGCACGAAAAGTAAAAAGAAGGAAGGGGAAAGTAAAACAAATTCTTCAGCAGCACTATTTTTTTCTACGCCCTCACACTTTAAAAACCCACGATTCGCGACTGCTGCCAGGACATGTTCACTCTTTTCCATTCATCATTGATAGTTCTCCTCCAAGTCTGTGCAGGCCTTCCAATACCTCTCCAACAACTCCTCCAGTCCAATGCTATTTTGGCTATACAGTTATTTTATTTTTTGAGTATGTATCCAATCCATCCCCACTTACGAAGTGCTATCTACTGTTCAATTTTCTTTTGGTTTGCGTGATGGAGCAAGTCTTCGTTTCGCATCTTGTTCGGCCAGAATATGCGGAGTATTTTTCGCAAGCATTTATTTATGAAGATCTGAAGTTTTTTTGTTATTGTCTTCGTTATTTTCCATGTTTCACATCCGTAGAGCAAGGCCGCCCTAACATTGGTATTAAATTTACGAAGTATTGTTTGCGTTGCGTATTGTGTTGATATCTCTATACAGGTGCTAGAAATCCAAAAGCTCCTTGAGCTTTTCCTATTCTACTTTTGACATCATGATCTGCACCTTCATTTTTTATGAGAATGCTGTCCAAGTATGTAAAAATCTCCACATCTTCTATGAGAGTCTCAGCGACTTGGTCTTTGTTACATTAATTTTCAGGCCTACTTTCGGGGCTCCCGTTGCAAGTCTGTTTAGCAAATGGACCATATTGTTGTATTGATGCGACATAAGGCATATATCATCCGCGTATTCAAGTTCATGCGTATCATGTTCTTATTTAAAGAAAAAAAAACACTCCTGCCTCACGCCAGTAAAAGATTCAAATTCTTCGCTTCTATATCCGCCATGGCCTGCCACAGTAGTGAGTATTCGTATGCATTTCCCGAATAAGGCGTATAATTTTTTCGGGTATTCCTTTTTATTTTAAAACTTTCCATAAGGCAGGGTGGGCTAAACTGTCGAATGCCCTCTCAAAATCGATGAATAATAAGTAGAGTGGCGATCTTCATACAGCTGACTGTTTTAGTATGATCCTAACAGTATTTATGTAATCAGTACACGAGTGATCTGGTCTGAAGTCTGTTTGACCTGGACGCATTTCTGCTTCTATATGTCTTACCAATCTTGTTAGGATGATCTGTGGTGTAACTTTAATGATTGTGTTTAGTAATGTTATACCAAGCCAATTGTCACAAATGCGCAGGCCTCCCTTTTTTGGTAATTTAATTATTAATTCCTTGTTGCAATCATTGTATTCCATCAAACATTGTTTGACTCCCACATCTGATTTATTAAGGGTCGTAACAATTCAGAACACGACTCAGAGTCTGCCTTGAGTAATTCTGCAGGTATATTATCCAGTCCCGGGGCTTTGCTGTTTTTTAATGCTCTTATAGCTCGTCGTATTTCCGATTTCGAAGGTGTATAACAGTTAATGAGAAGTTGCCTGTTTTCTTCTTGTTATTCTGTCCCCTATTGTTCTTTATTTAGTTCGATTTGTGGTGGTCCACCCAACATCTCTTGAAAATGCCCCTTCCATCTACTCATTGTTCTGGGAGTGTGGTCAGAATTTGCCCGGAGATTGCTTTGACGGGTCGTGCACCGCTGCTCCTCTTACCTGATAGTTTATTGGTAATTTGATAAAGTTGTCTGGTGTTACCGTTTGTTGCAGCGGTTTATGCTTCTTGAGACATTTGTTCAGCCCATGCTCTTTTATCATGAAGTGCAGACCTTTTTACAGCCTTGTTTAAAACTCTATATGTTTCCTGTTTTTCAAGTCTCCGTTGTGTGCTTTGTATTTGAATTATTTATTATTTATTATATTATTTATCTTATATTATTTATCTTATATTATTTATTTATATTAACTATTGATATTTGAAAAATATCTATAGATGAACTGAATCCTGAAGCAACTAATGCAGTCACTTTTATTCTAGCTTACTATTCAATTACTAATATTATAAATTAATTCTAGCATTTCCAACCAATATCATTAGTGTTTCTGACATTCTAATACTCATCTAATCTTGACGTTTTCCAAAGGCATTTAGAGCAGTTTAGTTTCCAGCGAAATTTTGAAATCATTCATCTAGGCATCATTTCTATTTGAAAAATAACGTGGAATATTCAGTTTAATTTCGATAAAAACTGAGATATTTTAACATTTTAATATTCAAAATGAGACGGTTTGAGATATCGTTGAATTATATTCGAATTTTAAAAAGAAAAACCATTCGAATTCCGACAGGAAATTGATTTAATTGCCGACTGAAAATGGAGAAGTGTATTAAAATTGAGCTCGTTTCGCAACCTGCGGGCAAAATATTTTTCCAGGAATCCACATTGACATTATAATGTTCACGGGAAAATTATTTTTCCTTTTAAGTTTTATAATTCCATTCAGTTTGTCAACGAGCGGAAAAGCGACGGTATATTTAGAAATACCTATTCTTCAACATAATGTTTAATGTTTTGATTTTTTTAAAATGTAATGAAATACATTATTTCACGTGATTTAACCCCGACGCATATATAAAAATGTAAATTCTGCTTCCTCCAGTTCGATTATGATAAAATGTAGGCGACTGAATTAAACGCGATCGTACATCCAGTGAAGATGATGAACGCTCGTGTAACCCGAAAAATCACTATAGCCAAAAAAGTTGTCACAAAAATCCACAATCACGTATTAAATGATCTCCGACTGAAGTTACAGCAGTTTTCTGACATTGTAAATATCATTATAAAGCGTGTCGGCTAGATTTTATGCTAGATTAACGGGCGTTGAAAAGTCTAAAAAAGCATTTGTTGTTTAGTGGTAAATCTTTTTGAGTTTAAACACTATTAATTTATAAGCTATTATTAAAAAATAATCAAAAATATTTACTTTAATTGAAAGATGATTATAATCAATATCAAACACCATGTTTTCTGTTCAAAACTAATATATTTTAACATTATAATAATTAAGACAAAACTGCTTGAGATCTACTTTAATTATATTTTGATTTAAAGGAAAACAGATCGAATTCTGAGAGGAAATTGACTTAATTGGAGCCTGAAGAGGGTGAACGAAATTAAAATTAAGCTAGGTCTCCCTACATACTGGCAAAATATCTTTGTTAGGAATCCGTTTTCACAGTATAATGTTTACTGGAAATTTATTTGGCGTCTCAATACTCCCCCGAATAGTGTACCAGCGAAATATTTAAATATACCTTGTGTTTTTTTGTTTTGTTTGTTAATTTTCAATGTAATTTTTTATGGGCATACTTGGGGGCTCCTCTTCAAAAATCCGCATCGCACTTTTAATGCTGGTTTGTACACTCTCAACCAATGCTCTCGTAAGCGCTCGCTAGAAAATCTCGGGCAAAAGGCCTTTGCCCCGGTGCTCTCATGTACATTCGAGCCAAGACATTCAACTTGCTGCGCGTAAACGTTGGCGGAAAAGGAGTTGGTGGATGATCACGATGCATCGGAAGAGAACATGGTACCTAATTTTTTAAATGATGGAGGTAAATAACTTTCTACATTTTGGTTCATTCTGGTAGTTAACATATAGTTAATAGTTGCAGGCAAAGCATCGAAAACCAGTTAGCAGAGCCTTCCCGTCAATTTACAACAATGTCTATTACAGACTTTGAGTATTTATTAAACAAAGTGGTACCAATGATATTCAAATAAAATTCCGCCAAAAATACGGCTTGCGACTGCATTGCGATTTTCTGTCACCCGGCTTAAGCAAGATTGGGACATGCGCGAGTGTACAGCGATGCACTAGCAATCCACGCGAGCGACGACCTATAATCAACGACCGAACCGTAGAGTTCGACTCTACGCTCCAGCCGATCAACACCAAGTAGCACCGGTACTGTATGTAGTTCCGTATGTCCTCCACGTTCTAAACATGTCGTAAGGCCACGTGCACCCTCCGACTACGATTCTGACTACAACGATCTTCCCGACGAAGTCAAGAAAGGCTTCCATCCAACAATCGTCGACCTTCTCGCGCAGTGCCAAGCACTCAAGGAAGAAAATAGAGAACTACGGTTCCAAGCCATTACCCAAGCGGACGAAGCCTGACAAGCTTGCACTGACACGCTAGAAATATTCGGCAACGAAAACGTTCAGCTAAAAGCCCAAATTGCAACGCTGTCCAAAGAAAACGAAGAGCTCAAAAGAGACATAGCGATCTGGAGGCCAAAATGTCGGCCCAGCTCTTCGAAATTAACGTGCTGAAAAAATCCACCCCACCTAGTATCAAATCCACTTCTTCGTCACAACCCAAAAATCAGCCTACCCAAAAACTACGCATACACAAACACAAACGCATAAGAAAAGAAAAACGAGGCATCCACAAAGCCGGGCGTCATTCACTACTTTAAAAAAATCAACTATAGCCAAGCCAAATGGACACTAGCCCATCCACAGGACCTTCTACGGCAGACACAGTTCCAACAAAGCAGCTACCAAGGCTTCTCTTCAACAAAACTCCAGTCATCTTGCGTAATCCAAGCTGCTGGAACCACCTCATAAAACTATTCAACACCACCCAGTGGAATTTATCCAACGCCAAGTCTGTCCGACTTGGCATACAGTTCTATCCGGATTGGGCGGTCCACCACCGCCAAATCTCACGCTATTTTACGACAAACCACAGGCCCTATCACATTTATTTTCTGTCCAGCAAACATGAACTAAACGTCGTAATTCGCGGTGTCGACACACACATCGCGTTCGAGGACGTAATCACCGACCTAAAAGCCCAAGGTTTCACCCCGGCTGAAGGCAGACGGATGACTGCTCAAACGGTACCAAAATGCTGTTAGTAAAAGTTCGCGTACCTCGCAGCTAAAACCACACCTACAACATCGTACACGTCTGGGACATCGCCATATCCGTCGAAGACCACAGTGCCGAAACTGACTCCAATTCAGCCACTCTGCCATCAACTGTTCCACGGATTCAAAATGTCACAAGTCCTCAAAACACCACAAGTCGGCAGATTGTCCAAAGCCAAAAGAAAATGCAGCTACATGCTACAACTGCGCCCGATCCCATTCTGGCACATTCGTCGGATGCTTCGTCCAAAAAATCGGCCGCCGAAAACCAAACGCAACGCTGTCCAGCCACAAGCCACGACAACGCAACCAAGTCCGTCACCAAACAAGTCATTCGCCGCGGCAACCGCCGCACCAGGAACTTCGAACATCAACATTGACGACGCCACACAAACATATCTCCAGCAAGCCATGACTGGCCTCACCGCAGGCCTCAAGCAATTCCTCCAACAAACCGCCTAATCCGCCACAATAAGCATTTTCCGGTCGAGAAAAAACAACGGTGCCTCCGCCGACTACTCTACCACAATTAGTCCACGCCGTCCACGCCTTCCACGCTTATCCCCACAATCGCTCAGAACCATCCGTGAGCCAGCTCCTCCCCAACCAAAATTCACCACCGTGTTCGTCCCATTCGAACGCGGGACCTCGTCGCTCCACATGGTACACAGAGCCCTATTTGACCTAATACCTTAAAAACCTACTAGAATATTGAAAAACTCACGCGAGACCCTTTGACCCGGGTGCAAAAAAACCTATAACGGTTGAATAGCCATCTAGGAACACCAAGGCGTGGGAGTACTCATTCCCATGTACATTTTAGCGCTCGGTGGGCCTAGATGACAGTGTACTGCTCTACGTCAAAGTATAATGGATGTCATGGTAAGTAATTATACGTAAAGTATAATTATTTACAGAAACGAGATAATATTTTTTCTGTTAATTTTATATATACATTTTGTATTAATTAATTTTTTAAAATTATGTCAATTAATTATCAGCCATTAACAGCGATGCAACTTGTGCTTTCTTTAACCCATTTTCCCTAACTTTTGTTAACTTATCTGGTGTTAGTACAGCGATTTCAGCATATATCTTATCCTTGAGTTTCTGTATAGTTCGAAACATATTTATGTAAATTGTTTCCTTCAAAAATCCCAATAAAAATAATCGGGAGTCGTCAAATCAATTTTGGAGGAAGATTGTTATTTATGATGGTGACAGTTATCTAATCACTTATTATTGTCTGTAGGCAACAGGTCTTGAACAATTTTAATCTTATAGGGAAACAAGTGCAAGTCACTTCGCAAAATTCGACATAAACTACAAGGAGAAATTCCCAGTTGTGCCCTACGGCGTTGAATTGACGTTTTTGAAGACTCGTGCAAGATTTTTAGCGCTTAGCACTGTTCTCGGACCTCTGATGCAGAGTCATCTCAACTGTTTCGAGTTCTTAAAATTGTTTAAATAAACAATAAAGAGTCGTTTTATGAGGTGTCAAACTGTTAGGATATTTTCGTCTAGGTTCACGTTGAGTTGCAATAACTAAATTTTTTTTTTAAGTAAATTGCAACAATTTCACTGCATTATTTTAGAAAGTATTTATATGAAATGAAACTTGCACGTCTGCACTACACAACAGGCAAGCCCAGGCTGTCACAAATATCATGTAAAAAAAATTGCGTTAAAACAAAATGGTACTTGCTCCACCCTTTAGCAGACAAGCTGAAATTTGCTATTTGCGATGAAATTGCAACTGCGCCAGAAGAAATATTGTTCAATACGATACAGAACTTTGAAAAGAGGCTTCGGATGAGTATACAGCCAGAAGAACTTTTTTTGCGTCACTGAATTTCATTATCTGCCTTCACATTTGGACTATTTTTTCACTTAAACTTCTTTCAGTTACACCAAGTTTTCTTAAGAATGCCAACAATCAAAATTAAATTATAAACACGTCTTATTTCGAAAAAAAAGTTAGAAGTAATTATCATTTTTTTCTTTTTAGTATGATATTCATACTCCTTTATACCCTTAAATAGTGAAAAACTCCACAAATTTCGTACAACTAGTTTGCAACCCCATTAACTTAATCCCGTATCATTTATTTTACTCATTAGCTACCTATCCCGAACGCTAATGTTACAATTTCTTGTCAGTCCTATTATATAGTTACGAGTGTCTAATTCTAATCTAATCTCTATATTTCCAACACATTTAGAGCAGTAATTTGATTTCATTGTCATTAGAATATTTTCCGGAGAATTAATTCACATCGTTACGTTCAGCATTACAAAACAATTAATTGTTTCTCTGCTGGTTTAAAAATAAATTCGGAAATTATGATAAATGTATAATGGTTAGTAAATGGGAGGGGGGCATTCAATTATAAATAAATAATTATCAAAAAAAAATCAACTCTGAACATTTAATGCTATTCATGCGAAAGTTATACCTTTTATATTCATTAGAAGAAATAAATCATCCTGTTTTCGAAATTACGCCCGCCGCATAAATTACAAACATGTTTGTCTTATAGTATGTTTTATGTGTTTATATTTTATAAGGTTTTTTTTTTACGAATAACAAACAAATAGTACTAAATCAGTAACATATGGTAGATGAAACAAATTTTCAAATTCTCATGGATTGTGTAGGGTAAACAATTGTACAAAAAAACTTCAATTCCATCTAACAAATAGTAAAGTTTTTAGGTGAAGATTCCGGTAAAGGTAATTAACTACAATATCTGATAGGAATTTAGTCAACTTCGCCTATTAGATTTCTCGGTCATACTGTAAATAAAAAACTTCTTTGAATTTTAGTCTAAAATGTTGAAAGTGTATTCTCTAACTATATTACTACTTCCTAATAAAACGCCTTCTGGAACAGTAAATAACTCCAGAGATCGATGTCTGGCTTTATAGCCTTCCTCAGTCGGGTTCAAGCTGGACGTTATGTAGGTATCAGTCATGTAGCAATCGTGTAATCCCATACAACTCGCGTCATCCTATGGTGGACTTATTCTAGGTAGGCTAGCAGGTACGCTCAAAAAGTTTCATAGTGAATCCGTAGAGAGAAACATAATAACAGGGAATCGTGACAACCTAATCTACGTGGGTGTTCTGCCCTTTCCTATGGTGGCGGTTGAGTAATTTTTGCACCATTTGTAAATTATTTACTCGGTTTAGAAAACAATCGACCACATATGAACTATGCTGCCTGCGTTATCTATTATGAGGAACAACTCTCTTCCGGCACTAGATGATGCTTTTTACAAATTTTAAACGAGTTTATACCGGGGTATGCCTTAGGCCATGGTACGACTTAAGCAACTTTACCCTACATATTTTAAGGAAACATTTTATTCAAAATAGTGTAAAGAATCGTTGGTTATATTTACGAATCATTTTCCTAACATCAGGTATACTTGTTGTCGGTTCTCGGTCTGACACAGAGATTGCCAAAGTATGTTTCAATGACTATAATATTTGTAAAATATGATTAACCAGTTCAAATTGTTATAAAGTAATTAGTTTTCGGAGGTTTAACCTCAACGGGCATATTAAAACAGTTACATTTTTCCCTAAATTATTCTTCCTCTTCGTTTCAAAACTGAAGCTTTGGAAAGAAAAACTTCTATAAGACACGATGACGGCCTTTTCAAAGTTTATTATAAATGATGTCCCAATACATACTTCGGAATTAAAATTTAGCGCGACTTAACCTACTTATTTTAGAATTATTAAACGACTTAACCTAGAATTTTTTATCTCGCATGTATTATCTAGAGACCCGGCAATTTCATTTTTCATCGTTTTACGTTGGAAGTACGTGTTAGTAATTTTATCATTGATAAAGTTAGAAATAAAGAAGGATTTTGCAATAAAATTATGTTTTCCGATGAAGCTAATTTAAATTTTAGAATTCGGGGAAGTGAAAATTCTGGGGTAATTGCAAATAAACCTTTACATCTTCTCCTAGTAACACTGTGTTATGCATTGTGGGTTGGAGGGTTTATGGGGCCATTTTCTTCATGAAAATGGCTATAATGGGACAATATATTAAGAAATATTTATTGCTTCAAGTTGATAATATGCACCTTAACATAATGTTTTTTCAACAAGATGGCGCCATGTGCCATGCAGCAAGGAACATTTTAAATTTGTTTTGTTTTGGTTTGTTGGTAATATTCAATTAATTTTGTTCAATTTATTCAGTTCATTTGTTTCCTCTGAATAAGTGAAGCTGATTGCTTAATACGCAGTCGGATAAGATGTCAGTGTGCTATTAGAAGTGACGCGTCAGATTGGACGATTTTGCCTGTTTGTCTATACAGCAGGTCTTCCACTAATTTTTCTCTTTCTGTACCCTTCAGAATATTTAATCAAATTATACATGGACAGATTTCCGATATCGACATTCTTCGCTTGTGTATTTGCAAAATTATTTTTTTTCTCGCATGGCGTTGAACATTTTCAACGTCCCATGACAGATTTATTTTCACTTTCATTAAAATATTAACTTGAAGCAAAGTAAACAAGCTGTAGTTACAAAATAAACAAATGCTCTATCATTTTGTCATGCCATATTAATAATATTTGTAAACATTTCATAGGTATTAATCTATATTGTAAATAAATGAAAAGATGCTTTTTTATTCAGTAAATTCAGTTATAATATACAAGAAATTAATAATATTGAAGAATAATGTAAAGCCGGCGCTACACATTGCCAGGCCAATGTTTGATCCAAATTTGGCTGTTCTTTCATACATCACAAATGGGCATCCACACATTGAATACACACTTGCACATCATCAGTTTACAAGAGACTGAGCCAACGGCAACATCTGTGTTAAAATAAAGTAAAAACTGTCTCAACGCGTTGAAAAAATAGAACACGGTATGGTCAATGTGTGGATGAGGACTTAGTATATAATGTGTAAGGTTGCTTAAGTCGTACCCCGTTTAAAATTTGTAAAAGTACCATCTAGTGCCGTAAGCCTGAACTATTTAGTCGTACGAGTAAACGAAAACAAGCGGGGAGTGAGGCAAAAATAATTAAAAAGCAAATTTTTTAACAATTTTCGTTTAAATTTTTGTCTCCTTTGTAAGTGTTTTAAAGAAGGAATGAGCCCAGCGTTTGATAATTTTCAAATCCAGTTTATTTGGATCAACTACTGCTGAATTTATGAAACTTGTCTTCGAGCTTGCTGAAAAATTTCAATAACCTTATCGGAGAAGAAAATAGTTGGCAAAAAGTGGTACTACAGGTTTATGAAAGACCATCATGCCTTGTCCTTGAGTGTTCCAGAACCAACATCGATGGCTAGAAGTAAAGGGTTCAATAAAGAACGTTTTAGTGATTTTTATGAATATGAAGAAATACTGAATAAATACAAGTTTACTGCCGACTAAATAAATAATATGGATGAAACTGCATTACCCACCGTTCACAAACCTTGTAGTTATTGCTCAAAAGGCCAAACACTAAGTGAGTGCAATCACAAGCGGAGAAAGGGGTCTAACAACGACAGGCATATGTGTGATGAATGCAGCTGGCGAATTCATACCACCCATGTTGATCTTTAAGCGCAGAAGACTGAATAAGGCCTTAAAAAAAGGAGCACCGCCAAACACAGCATTTGGGTGCTCGAAAAATGGATGGATAACTGCAGAACTTTTTGGTGAATGGGTGCAACATTTCATTGGGTGCACAAGATTAGAAAAAAGTGACCAAACACAAATTTTACTTTTACTGGATGATCAAAGCACACATACCAAAAATTTAGAAGCACTCCAGATGGCTCGCGATTATGGTATAATAATGCTATCTTTTCTTGCTCACACAACACATCGTCTCTAACCATTAAACAGATCGTTCTTTAAATCCTTGAAAAGCAGTTGCAATGAAGCGGCATATTTGTAGCTACGCTCAAATCCTGGCAGTGTCATAAAAAGGTCAACGTTGCAGAGCTGCTTGGTATGGATATAGCCATAAATGGTTTTAAAGCAACAGAAACGTCATTCAAGAAGAGGATTTCACAGCTTTTGTACAAATCTCTTATTCAACAAATCAAGAACCCGTTGATGTAACTGGAAAAACCACACTATCAGACATCACATTGTCACTCGCTAGAGATTCATCGCGACCCATAGTCGTAACTCCAACAATTGTTGCATCGCCACCAATCGTAGTATTGCCACCAATAGTTGCAACGCAACCAAAAGTAACAACACCACCATTAGTACCTAGAGATGAAACACTACCATTAAAGTTGGACCTTCAACAATATCACAAGATACTGCATACGATAATAATACAGCAGCGGTAAAATCTCTAACACTAATTAAAAAAAGTCTTACTTGAACACTCTCTTATCCCTTTGATATCAACAGTTATTAAAAAAATGAAGAAAGGTGCTAAGTCAACAATGGAATTAACTTCAAGTCCTTATAAAAACGATGTAAAAGCCAAAGAAAATATAAATAAGAGGAAGAAGCTTGTACTGGATTCAAATTTTACTACAAACATGTAAGAAGAATAAAAAAAAACCAAAGACAAAGAATCATGATTATGCCAACTATGTAAGAAAGATCGCGAAGAAAACATGATGCAATGTATTAAATGTAAAGATTGGATACATGACCCATGTGCTGACGCGGAAAGTAAGATGAAGAAATGTATTTGTAATATCAGTGTTCAATCTCAATAATTTTTATAGGTATAATTTTGCTTCTTAAGAAATGATAATTTTGGTTTTCTATGTGTAATTTTCTTGGTAATTAAGTTAGACATTGATACTGTGATGATTCCAAAAATTATTGATTGTATGTTGATCTTAGAGTGCGTAGTTTGTAATTTTTATCTTTTAATATTATCTCTTGTTATTAAGTATTTTTCTATACAATTTATGATGTCTCCACTAAAGTTATTTTAAGTACGACATAGGCTGTAGGAGGTACGAATAAGGCAACCAGGCAGGCGCCTTAATCGTATCGAATTTTTAAAAAACGTTAAACATCTGTTTTGATAACAGATTTTTGGGTTTCTATGAATGTTCATTAAAAAGCAAATAAATAAAGATTCAGTAGACGCAGAAGATTTTGTTTCACTTAAATTTTAATAAACATTGCAGTACTATTTCCTTAGGGGGTACGACTTAAGCAACCTTACCCTATATCAGCGTGCGCCATGTCCTTTGATGTGGAACATAAAACCGACAACCCATCGGCAAGCATCGGCAAAAAATATGCAAAACATGGGGTCTTTTTTTAGTCCCGGAAATAAACTTGTGATTAATGATTCAATATTATATAATCGATGAAAGTTCGTATATTGTGAAATAGATAGAACATGGAAGGAACACTCATATTGAAATATTATATTGATCATTGATATTTGATACCTCCCATCAAAAATTAAAACAACCACCCTACAAATCAATGCCAAAACACTGAACATTAGTGCGAAAACACTGAATTTAATTAAAAAAACAAAAACATACGTAGTTTTTTTTGCTTTAAAATTATTTAATTCCAAAAGGAAAATTAGGTAAAGTTGAAATGGGTAACAGTGGGAGATAATTTAGATACGTCTCGTACCAGACGAATACCTTTTCATGGAATTCACATTGATATTATAATGTTTACCAGAAAATCGTCTCCCGTCGCAACCCTTCGTCCTAATTGGATTCGTTGTCGGATAGGCAAGTTCAAAATATATTTTATAAACTGCCTTAATTTCAGTCAACTTTTGGTCCCTTCTATCCCTTTTTCAGTCTGCTATAATGTAATGGAATAAACGATGTGAAAATACGAGAATTGAGACCGTAGAAAATTTGATATAACGACGACTGTTTTAATATTTAGTAGTAAAGATTTATACCTGGGATTAGACTTTTGATATACCGAAATATTCTGTTTATTGATTTTACAATGACTTTGTAGGTTGGAATTGAGAAAAAAGAAAATAAAAACATTAACAATGATTGGGCTACTGGTAGTGTTGCATTATTTGTCATTTCAGTAAGCATTTTCTGTAATTGCGGTAGTTTCCTTCTTTAACACCCGTGAATATAAGCACTTATTCTTTTGAAATTAAAAATTTCTATTTCATATTATCATGAATTCACATTAACTGTTAAAAGATTGAAAAACTGGGCGCCTTATCCAAATGGAATTGTGATTAGAATATACACTTACCAGATGTGGCGGTTAATAATTCATAATTTTTTCTTAAAAAAAACACGTTTAATTTGGGGGAAAGTTGGAAAAATGGTTTATTCAAAGTATATGTCATCGCTAGCTGCACATTTTTTCCATCTCCCTGATAATTTGTGGATGCCCTCCCAGAAAAAGCGTACATATTTTGACGTGGTACAGTCATTAAACCATTTATCAACATCTCGGTAGTTATTAAAGTTGGAAGGGGCAAAGTCTGGTGAGTACGGCGGGTGGGGCAAGAGTTCTCAGCTAAGTGCAGAAATGATGTCTCTGATCGCTTTCGCTGTAGCCCATTTTGGTCGCTTATCCATCACTGATATTCAAATTGACCATTTGTTGACGGTAGCGAATGGCATAACTGTTTCACATGATTTAAGAACCTCTTGGTACACGACACCCTTCTGATCCCACCAAATGCACATCATTGTCCTCTTTCCAAAGCGAGTCGGTTAGTGGTCGATGTTGGTGGTTGTCCTGTGCCAACCGATGATTTTCTGCGTTTTAGGTTCTCGAAATATATCCATTTTTCGTCTCCAGTCACGATCCGATGCAAAAAGTTTTTTTTAATGCCGAGAAAGCAAAATTCGCACACCGTTTTTCGCTTTTCCATCTGTCTATCGTTCACCTCATGGGGTACCCATTTTACTGCTTCGGCATGCGGAGGATCACAAATGGTACTGCGATCAACATTTAATATCTCTGCGACTTATTGTTGAGATTCCATATCGTTTTCTTCTAGCAATGCTTGCTATTCAGCATCTTCAAAATTTTTCGATTGACCTGAGCGTTTTCGGTTGACCTGGACCGTCCCAATGCAAGCGTTTTGCATTGGAACATCATCACTGTAAGTTTCCACAAATATACGACCAGTTTCACGACAAGAAAAGCGGTACGTGCCTCAAGTGCTCTTTATTTGACTCGAACCTCGACAAGTTTACCCCACGAAATAAATATGACACTGTGAGGTGTTTTGAAAGATACTGCCGTAGCAACAAAATGGCATAAGAAATTAGACTATGAACCGACCCTTATTTCCAGCGCCATCTCTTAAAAAAAAAGAATTATTAACTGCAGCACCCGTTAGTATTTGTATTTATTTTTAACTCTTGTTGGGGAGAACTCAATAATTTCTCCACTTAATGAATTACAATTTAAAAATATTCAAAAACAAGGAAAACTCATCCGTACTCCATATAAAAATTGCCCATTCCTTCAGCCGCCACCAAAGCATTAGCAAGTTTGTCCTGAGACAGTAAAGGAATGGACAATTTTTGCGTGCAGCAAGTATGAATTTTCCTTGTTTTTTAATATTTTTAACATTCTCCACGGACCCACTATGCAACTTTTTATGCATTCCAGTTCGTTGTAAGTTACTGTCACAGTCGCCATCTTCAAAATAATTATTTCCATTAGATGTTTTTGGTAGCCCAAACATTTTCATATTATCCTTACAGTTTTCAAATAGTATCCGGTAAAAGACTCATCGTAGAAAAGCATGTACTTACAATATCGTGTAACACTGACTCACCTGAAACAAAAACAAACATTTTAACAAAGTTAAAATATAGAATAATAAATATTAAAAACTAAAGAGTAAAATGGAGGCCCAAAAGGATTTTGTTTACAGTCAAACCGTCTTGTGTACAACCTTCGGAGAATTCTTTAATAATAAAACGACGTGAGTAAGACAATTATCGAGAAGCAAGTCCTTTATAGAAATTTTCAACATGTTCTTTACGAAAAACAAATTTAACGCTGTACAATGCGTTAATATCTGACATATAATACACATTTTTCAAATTTGTGACCACATGCTTTCTTTAAAAAATTACATCAGATATTCAAAGAGGTTACATTGTTTTGAATATTATAAATAATATTATATATAATATTACAAATAATATTACAAATAATATTACAAATAATATTACAAATAATATTACAAATAATATTACAAATAATATTACAAATAATATTACAAATAATATTACACATAATATTACAAATAATATTACAAATAATATTACAAATAATATTACAAATAATATTATAAATAATATTACAAATAATATTACAAATAATATTACAAATAATATTACAAATAATATTACAAATAATATTACAAATAATATTACAAATAATATTACAAATAATATTACAAATAATATTACAAATAATATTACAAATAATATTACAAATAATATTACAAATAAAATTACAAATAATATTACAAATAATATTACAAATAATATTGCAAATAATATTACAAAGAGCAGTTTTCACAACTCATCTTTCTTATAAACAAAAATATTCGCCACGTTTAACAACTCTTTTTTTATGAAGGAATTTTTTAAAAATGTTATATTCTTAGAAAGGAAAATTATTTTTACTTTTTCTACAATTTTCTTACCATTTTATCCTCTTTAATATATTGTCTTATATTGTCTCGGGTGAATATGAATGATACTTATAAAATAATCATTTGACCGCACTAGAAGAATTGTGACAAAAAATTAATCAATGATGTATTCTCCGTCATTGTTCACGACCTGTTCACACCTCTTGACCAATTTATTGATGCAGTTTCATTAGAAGTTTCGGGGCCTAGATTCGAAGAAGTTGTTAAGCCAGTT
Organism: Cosmopolites sordidus; assembly: GCA_031761425.1. Classification (NCBI taxonomy): domain Eukaryota; kingdom Metazoa; phylum Arthropoda; class Insecta; order Coleoptera; family Curculionidae; genus Cosmopolites; species Cosmopolites sordidus. Next base: position 7,643 of record JARFXV010002302.1, on the reverse strand, counting down.
TTTAAGGTCCTCTTCGTTGGCGAAGGTTGGTTGGGCAGCGAGCGGAAGGGATGATAATTGACTGGCGCAAGATCTGGAGAGTTCTGCGGATGTGGAACAACCTTCCATTTGAGATCATTCAGGGCCTCCTTGACGATGTTTGCTGGGTGGAGGTCATGCAGTGTCGTGGAGCAAGATAGCCTTGGCCTTGTCGATCGGATCGTTTATGTTCAACACAATGCAGCAGGGAGAGGCAGCGATCCTTGACAACCATCTTGTTCTTCTACATCATTTTCCAGTACTCAAAACCCTTCCAGTCTCACTAAACCCAGATCATGGTCTTCTTGGGATCGAAATCTTGCTTAGCTCTCGGCTTTAGCGTGTATCGTTGCTTGTGGTCACGTGTTGCTTGGTTTTGAGCAGCATTATTGCGGCGATTTTCCATGTTGTCGTCGGTTAGCTTGTGTGGCACCCAAGCGACGAGTTTTTGAGTAAATCCGACCGATTAAAGATATCGAGAGATCATCGCTAGGTCGTAGTCCATCTTCTCGGAGGACGGTAGTCCTCCTCAAAAGCGCCTTAAGATGGTCCTCGTCAAAGTTGGACGGTTGATCAGAGCGAGGCATGTCGTCCAGGTCTAAGCCAATGAAGTCATTTTTGAACTTCGCAAAACAATCTCAAGCAGTCCGATCAGCCATAGCGTCCTCTCCATACCAGGTGTAACGAATAATAATTCTTAATATTTTAAGGGATGGCGCTAGAAACAATGGTCTGTTTACGGTCTAATCTCTTATGTTATTTTAAAATGCCAGTGATGCTTAAACGATTTCGAGTGAGCGTCATATTTTTTTCGTGTAGTAAACATGTCGAGTTTCTAGCCAAATAAAGATAATTTGCGGCACGTAGTGCTTTTCTTGTTCAATCAAAAGAAAAACGCTAGTGAAGACCGTTGTATACTTATGGAAATTTACGTAACAATGTCCCAACGCAAGACGCTTGTGGGCGTTAGTTTAGACGATTTCGACTTGAAAGACAAAAAACGCCCAGGTCAGCCGAAAAAATCGAGGATACCGAATTGCAAGCATTGTTGGAAGAAGACAATATGTAAATTCAACAACAAATGGCAGAAAGGTTAAATGTTGGTCGCCAAACCATTTGTGGTCATCTGCATGTCATGGGAAAAATCCAGAAGGCAGGAAAATGAGTACCACATCAGTTGAACGACAGACAAAATGCAGAAAATCATGGGTTCACCCAGGACAAAGGCAAAACCGAATCGGTTTGGAAAGAAAACAATGATGTGCATTTGAATCATACATTAATCGAAAAGCGACCAGATCGAGAAGCGACAAGACCGGAAAAGTGATTTTACAGTTTGGCAACTCCCCATCACACACAGCGAAAGCTGTGACACCATTTCTACACTTGACTGAGAACTTTTGCCCAATCCACCGTACTCACCAGACTTGGCTTCTTCTTACTACCACTTCAACAATTACGGAGATGTCGAAAAATGGCTTGATGACTGGACCACCTCAAAAGATGTACACTTTTTCTAGGAGTGGTATTTTAAGCTATGCTAGGAAAAAGATTTTGTATATCAAACGATATTAACTTTGCATTGCTTGGAAGTGTAATATTTATTTATTTATTAATCAATTCTAGAGAATTTTTGATACAGTGTTTTGGTTTAAAGTTGGTATATTTTGTTATAATCTCTATTGGTTTTTAAGATAATTTATAATTTGGAATTATTTATAACTCGGATTAAAAAAAAAATGTTATTTGACGCGACCCAGTTGAATGTCTTACTCTGGTATGGTTATATGAACAGCTTCAGTTACGCATAGCGCTTTTTATTATTCTGTGTATTTGCATTTCGCCTGCAGGTAAGTTTTTGAACTTTATATAAACAAATACACACAAATGCTAACTATCTTTTTCTCCAGTTCCTTCGTTACAGTTCCTCTCATCAAATCATCATTTAGTGCCGAGGCAACTTTATTCCAAGCAACGGAGAACGTATCCATCTAAAGCGATTTAAATAAGGCCCCGTTGCCTCTTGGTATTTTTCTTTATTTCTCCATTTTGCATTCTTTAGTTCACCCCACCGGTGCCTCTGCTCTCAGCCCCTACCTGCCCGCCATTCGCGCTCGGTTGCGCCATATTTAATATTAATTTAATAGAGGCTCTTATTTATTGTAAGTGGATGCTGTTTTTTTTGTTCTGATGGTAGTTTCGTTTCCATTGGCGTGCTTGATTATTAACTCTAAGATATTACAAGATAAATTGCATATTTCTTTTAAATCTCAATCAAATACTATTGTAAATCCTTTTCATATGGTTTAACTCGTAGCTTTATAAGTTTTCTAAGTTTTAATTTCGTATAGAGTAGCCAGCAATACATTAAATTTTGGACATTTGAATATAAGCAAAAAAAAGAAAGAAGAAAAACTGATAAAAACAAATATAAACCAAGTATTAGTAAAAATTAATATAAATATATCACAAAGTACATAAAAATATCATATAAAACCAACTGGAGATCCAACCAGAGACTAGGTGTATTGTCTACGATTATACATCCATGTCGAAATCGTCATAGAAATCGTCACGCATTTCAATGCAGTCATTACACAGTCAGTGCGTGATATCATTGACACACACACACACACACACAAACACACACACAAACACACACACACAAACACTCACACACAAACACACACACACAAACACACACACACAAACACACACACACAAACACACACACACACAAACACACACAAACACACACACACACAAACACACACACACAAACACACACACACAAACACACACACAAACACACACACACAAACACACACACACAAACACACACACACAAACACACACACACACAAACACACACACACAAACACACACACACACAAACACACACACAAACACACACACACACACAAACACACACACACACACAAACACACACACACACAAACACACACACACAAACACACACACACAAACACACACACACACAAACACACAAACACACACACACACACACACAAACACACACACACACAAACACAAACACAAACACACACACACACACACACACACACACTAGTGTCTATATTTCAAGAATATCCAATAAATATTCTAGAGAGTTTAGATCCAGAACAGTACAGGCCATTCTAAAAGTTTTATTCCATTTTATTCAAACCATCTCATAGACATGGTACATTAGACTGTCAGAATTTTATATCTTTATCCGTGTCCGTGTTAGACTATAAATACACATGTGGGCTATATTATACCAAAATATCATCAATATAATATTTCGGAGATTTTAAACACCTGAAGAAAAATTTAAGATATCTTGTCGAATGCTTAAGATTTTTTCTGGTGTCCTTTGATATTGATATTGAGCGATCAAAAGCTAAAAATCACCTGGAAATTTGATTCATCAGACCACACAAACTTTGACCAATTATCTACCGATAAATGTTGCTGCCATAGAACCCATTCGTAGTGACATTTTTTGTTGGTTGTAAAAATTTCTGCAGTAATTCTTGAAGTCTTGCCTTTGCCTTGCTTTTACAGCAAACATTTCTTCTCCAAACTTTTGTGATAATTCCAAATCGAGCTTAAATACTAGCGAATCTATAGGAAAAACGACTTTTCAAGTTTTTGACTTGAAAAAAATTATATTTCTTAATTAATAATAACGAAGTCAATTAATTACTTCAATTATAAATTTAGAATTTGTAACTATTTTAAGTTTTAGGAAGACAAAAAAATTTCATTATAATTTTGACTCATAAGTTTCGCCCGAATTTCCTTAAATATAGTTTTCGCTTGTTTTTAGCGATTTTCGGTAAAATTTTCGAAACATATTTTGATATAGTAATTTTTCAACCTGGTAACTTCAATCACTTAAGATTTTTTCAATCACCTAATATTCAATTATTTTGGATACTGTAGACTGCGATTTCCCTTGCTCGTTTAAAAGCTAAATTTCATTGCATTGCTATAAATAAGGTTAAGATATTTTGTTGTAAATTAACCGATTTCAGTCTTAAGAACTGACATCGGTTTAGGATTGTCAAACTTAAAAGCTTTTCTACTTTTGCAATACAGTTTTATAACTAAAATAAATAATCGTATAGAACTTGTGTACTAGCTGTATACCTTTCACAAAAAAAAAAGAAAACAAAAGTTATTTCCAGATTGTATTAATAGATTATGGTGACGTTTTGTGATATTGTCATCTTAAACAAAAATATTATATTAAAACATTGGTAAAAAATGCATAAGTGAATCTCAAAATGCATCTAAACCATTTATTTCCACAATGCAGCATCTATGTATATCAAATATCGTGCTGGCTGTTAACTCGATACTAATATGTTCACATTGTTCTGATTGTTATTTTATTCTCAATATTTTCGGGTGGCAGCCTCGATGAAATCTCTCCATTTGTTTTATTTGCTTCCGATAGAGGACTAATGTTTCAGCTGGACGAGGGGGAATTATGATGGTATTGTAAACACTGATTTTAGTGTGTTCCTTTCAATGTCGGTTGCTAAACACCATTCTCATTAGACCTCCAAAATTGGCACTAGCATACTTTATTCTACATATAACCTTTTTTTGCATGTCGGCAGAGCAGCACATTTAACTTCCCAAATACTTTCCACTCACAACAATATCAGCTGTCTCTTTCTCCTTATTTGGAGCAGTTTGTTGAAATATTTTTGTTTATTAATTTTAAGCCGGAATGCGTCTTAGGCCTCACTATGTAAGTCCAACACCAGTAGCAATGGATCGCACTATACGCTACAAGGGCATATTCATCCGCATATTACAGATCTATGAGGCTGACCTTTTCTTCTAATTTGGCTTAAACTCGCGTCAGGTTGAATAGGTGTCCATCCATTCTATATGTTATCTCAACTGAATGAAGCAATCTGAAAATGACTTATACAGAAAGCGACAACAAACACAAAAAAAAGCGTCGGCGCTATCACACAATATTTCGTTACACCGGTCTTACTCTTAAAAGCCCCAGTTTCGCCTATTTCTGTCAGAAATATCAAATATCATTTATATCAAGAAAACATTTCGTCATTTAATTAAAAATATGACCTCTTTTTAGTATTTAAAAATACTGTTCTGTCTTTGTATCACCTTACGTACTATTTTACGATGAGTTAGAAAGTTCTAATATAATTTGCAATCATCGGGGAATATATAAGTTTCAAAAACATAATATAAGATATCCCACTCCAAACTGGAATAAAAAATAACTTTTTTCCACTATAATTTTAATATAACGAAGTTGGATCATACCGCCTACGCTTTAACATTCATATTTTACAGTCTATTAAATTAACTCTCAAACTACACCACTGCCCTAACGTTTCCCACACAACCAGGAAGGAAGGAAGGAAACCAGGCCTAAGTGTGGCTGAAAGTAATGGGTTTCGCCATTATGTGGCGCAATACGGAATTTCCGGCGAATTTTGGCGGTTGTTGTTTATGAGAGGCGCCATCTCGGTTTTTTGGAGGTAAACATAATAAGCAAAATATGTCTTATAATAAACCAGTCGTACCTCTTTGACCTAAATAATGATAAATTTAATTCAGATTCAGAACTAAGCTGGTGTTCTATTCAATACAAATAGATTAGCGACAGAAATATATATATATATATATATATATATATATATATATATATATATATATATATATATATATATATATATATATATATATGTATATATATATATATATATATATATATATATATATATATATATATATATATATATATATATATATATGCTAGACTATTAGTCCGGGAGTACATCCGATTGTTTGTGTCCCGTTTGTTGGGAACGTGCAGACGTTTCGCCAAGGTCACACTTGGCATTCTCAATGCTTGTCTGAAGACTGTCAGTCTTCAGAACGTGCAGGCGAAACGTCTGCACGTTCCCAACAAACGGGACACAAACGATCTGATATACTCCAGAACTAATAGTCTAGCGTATTCTTCCATCCGCGAAACACTACGAACAAACATATATATATATATATATATATATATATATATATATATATATATATATATATATATATATATATATATAAGATTCAGAAGACAGGAACATGGATACCACATCAGCTGAACGACAGACAAAAGAAAACCTGAAAAAGATGTGCAAAGTTTTGCTTTCTCCGCATGGAAGAAAGACTTTTTTGCATCGGATCGTGACTGTAAACGAAAAATGAATATATCTCGGGAACCTAAAAAGCAGGAAATTATGGGTTGACCTAGGACAACCATCAATATCGACCGCAAGGCCGAATCGCTTTGGAAAGCAGACAATGGTGTGCATTTGGTGTTGTGTACAATGAGCTACTGAATCTGATTGAATGATATATTTGAACCATGCATTAATCGAAAAGCATCAGAGTGGGTTAGAAGACATGGAAAAGTGATTTTGCGCACACACACAGTGAATGCGATCTGAGACACTATTTCTGCACTTCGTTGGGAACTCTTAGCCCCTTCCGACTACCACTTGTTTTCATCGATATATGACGTATATCCCATGAAATATTTCAACAATTACGGAGATGTCGAAAAATGTCTTGATCACTGGACCACTGTCACCATCACTGGACCAAAACCGCTAACTCTGGCAACAGCCATAATGTTTTCCATTCCTCTTTTCATCACCAGTTGCCATCCGCTTCTGAAATTGAGGCTCAGAATTTTTTTTCCTTCAAACATAAGTCCGAGACGGCCAGAGCGACCTCGGTCTTCCAGATGAAAATCTCCTCCCGTTAACCGAACAAACCAGTTTTACATTTTGGTCTACCCATTAGAACCCTCTTACCCTTTTTAAAATAACAAAGCATAATCTATTCGTAAATGCAAGTTATCGACCATCATTTTCAGTTTGACTAATTGAAGGCAAATTGAAAGTAAATCTGAATTTAAACAATATAAGTACCTTAGAAATTAATAATATGTAAATAAGTAAATATTACTAATCTAACCTAGATGTTTGTTCATAAGCCGTAAAAGAGCAACTTATAGAAAATTCCTACGAACTTTGCATAGTATACCTTGAACACAGAAACGGTTACACTTTTTGCTTGCTTTCTTTTATGCTTCCATGTGAAATTGCCCAAAATGTATTTCAATCACGTTTTGAGATATTTTTCGTATACTACTAAGCTAAGCAGTATTCGAGCGGTTCTATTAAAAGAGTTAAAATACCATAGATGCGTGCACCACGTTGTTTCAGACCAGTATCCGAATTCAGTCAAAAATGGACTAGCTAGTATATAATATATATATATATATATATATATATATATATATATATATATATATATAATATATATATATATATATATATATATATATATATATATATATATATATATATATATATATATATATATATATATATAATATATATATATATATATATATATATATATATATATATATATATATATATATATATATATATATATATATATATATATATATATATATATATATATATATATATATATATATATATATATACTATATATATATATATATATATATATATATATATATATATATATATATATTA